>LGRX02020007.1:0-22871 GCA_001247695.2 Cymbomonas tetramitiformis
GATATTGCTTGATTTGAACTACGTTATTCATTCAAAGCAATCAGAAACCCTTCACTATCGGGGTCAGAAGGAGCAGTCATCTGGAGGTCCAGCCAAGAAGGATAAGGACAGAGGACGTGGCCAGAAGCCATATAACAGATCCAACAGAAATCGGAATTGGAATCAGAATGGCAGCCAGAACTCCAATCAGAATCGGAACAAAGGAAAAGGTGGTAAAGGCAAAGGCAAAGGAAAAGGAAAAGGAAAATCACAGAATGATAAGACCTGCAATCGTTGTGATCGTGTTGGTCACATCGAGAAGGATTGTTTTGCCACCAGGACCAATGATGGAAAGGAGATCAAGGGTAAGCCACCAGCTCAGAATCCTTTTCAGAATCAGAGACAGCCACAGAAGAATCAGGGTGCTAAGGATGGGTCTGGCAAACTCATTAATACGATCAACACCTTGGTCAAGGAACTGAAGAGTCAGCACAGCATCAATGCAGCAGTCGCAACTCCAGATCCAGTTCCATCAGCTCCAGCTCCTCAGGGAAACTCTCAGGGTACTGCGCAGGTACCGGTGATGAGAGCACCCCGAGGGTAGATCAGCCAGAAAGTGCCACTGAAGCAAGTGGCCAGATTGAGAGTATTTCAGAGGAAGTCCTATCCAGATTGACACTACAGTTTCAGCAGATGGATAATCCCACAGAAAACATCGCACAGATGCAGTCTCAAACAGCACAGCTGAAATCACAGAAGAAGCTGTTGTTGTATAAAGGGAAAGTTTATGGACAGAGTACTCACATTTTGGTAGATCCAGGAGCCACATCGTCTTTCATCGACAGACAGTTCGCTGCTCAGCTTGGTATAGCTCCCACAGATTTTTCATCATTTCCAGTGGGATTGGCTGGAGGAAGCCAACTACCATGCACATCCTATCTTCCCAAGGCTACATTTTCTTTGGGTAAGTATAAGGATACAGAAGATTTCTACATCATTGACATGAAACCATTCACTGTCATTCTGGGTCAAGATTGGTTGGAGAGGAGGAATCCACATATTGACTTTCAGACCAAAAATCTGACGATCACTAGGAAGCATTCATCAGGCTCCAGTATTCGCACAGTATTGTCCAGAGTTGAGCAGACTCCAGACACAGATGGCCTTCCTGAAATGGAATTGGTCAGTGCCACCACTATGAGGAAACATCTCCGTCGCATTCGATCCAGTGGTTCGGCTGAAGAAGCCGTAGCATATCTCTTTTTCCTCTCCGAGGTCGATGGTGAATTGGTCTTTGCAGCATCAGACTCAGACACCACAATGGAAGACCCCGAGGTCACAGCAGCACGTGATCAAGTGAGAGAAGACTTTTCAGACGTTTTCCAAGAGGATCTTCCGGCTGGTCATAGGCCAGAGCGGTTTGAAGGTGGGTATCATAGAATCGACATCGAACCTGGACATAAGCCTCCTTCACAGCCAGTACGCACCATTCCAGCACCCATGATGGAGGAACTCAAACGGCAAATCATCAAATATGTCGAGTTGGGTATCCTTCGTCCATCATCATCGCCATATGGATGCCCAATCATTTTCGCTCCTAAGCCAGGGGGAAAGTGGAGGATGTGTTGTGATTATCGTGCCCTGAATAACATCACCATCAAGGACACGTATCCACTACCACCACATGACACCCTACTAGAGCAGCTGAAGGGATCAAGATGGTTCAGTAGATTTGATTTCAACCAGTTCTTTCACCAAATCCCCATTCATCCGGATGATATACATAAAACTGCTATTCGCACCAGATACGGTTCTTATGAATGGACAGTTATGCCTTTCGGATTGACCAATGCTCCTGCAACAGCACTTCGTGTAGGAAATCGGGCATTTTTCGACTTCATCGACCAGTTCCTTGTCATATTCATGGACGACACTATCGTATACAGTCCAGATTTTGACAGTCATGTGAAGCATGTTCGACAGTTCCTCCAGCGTTGCAGAGATCACCAGTTTTTCATCAGGCCTTCCAAGGTGGAGTTGTTCGTTAGATCTATAGATTTTATCGGACATCACATATCTGAAGCAGGCCTATCCATCATCGAAGACAGGATCAGAGCAGTCATGGCAATTCAGCCTCCAGTGTCTTATGGTCCTACCGTTGGAAAGCAGCCTCTACGCCGTATGGCTAAAGATGGCAAGTCATCCCTTCGGTCATTCTTGGGCATGGTTGGTCAATTTAGGAGATTCATACAAAAGTTCTCCAAAGTTGCCGAACCTCTCAATCGTCTCCTTAAAGATAATGCAGAGTTTGTCTGGGAAACTGAGCAGCAGCAGGCATTTGATAACCTCAAAAGTGCCATCTGTAACGCTCCAGTATTACAACTTCCAGATCAGAAACTGCCATCTATTTTGGAGGTCGATGGATCAGGCACACACGTTGGCCAAGTATTACTCCAGGATCAAGGAAAAGGTATGAAGCCATGTGGCTATCACAGCGTCACTCTATCCGATACACAGAGACGTTGGCCTATTCCTGAGATCGAGCTATTTGCCATTGTGGAAGGCTTCCGATTCTTTCGCCACATCTTGTTGGGAGCTCCTGAGACTATTGTACGCTCAGATCATCAGCCACTGGTTTATTTCCAGACCAAATCCACACTGAGCCCCAAACAGGCACGGTGGTTGGATGAGCTCTCCGAATACAACTTCCGTATAGAGCACATTGCTGGCGAGAAGAATAAGGTTGCAGACGCACTCACGCGTATCTCTACACTTTTTGAACTTACTGATTGTCTTCAACACATGGACATCAGTGAAGTCATTCCATCCGCAGATCCTACATTCATTGCTCTTATATCTTCTTCATCAGCTCATCAGCTACACGACATCATTATATCCGAATATGATCGTGACACATTTGCACAGACTATTTTGGCTAAACTGACATCATCGACTTCATCACAGTCAGTCAGCAGCTACAGCTTCGAGCTCATTCAGGGGTTGATCTATCGTAAGACCATATATGGCAGACAGCTGTACATTCCACCAACAGCTAAAGTCCCCACAGATGACGGTGAGATCACACAACTTCGCCACATTCTTCTTCATGAGTGCCACTCAGCCACTATTTCTGGTCATGTAGGCAAAAATCGCATGCTTCATCTTCTGCGTAGCCGGTATTATTGGCCAGGAATGACAACGGCAGCCATCAAGTACATTCGGGAGTGCCCCGTTTGTCAGCGCCAGAAAACGAGGCGACACAAGCCTTATGGTCAGGCACACATACGATATTCCGTGCCTAAGACAAAATGGCTTGATGTATCTCTTGATTGGATCACTGATCTGCCTATCACCACTAATGGGCACGACAGTATATTTGTGGTAATGTGCCAATTCTCCCATCGTTGTCATCTCATTCCTTTCAGCATGACCTGGACAGCTCAGCATACTGCTTCTATCTATATGCAGCATATCTTCAAGCTCCATGGTCTTCCGAGGAACATCATCTCAGATCGAGACCCCAGATTCACCTCTACATTCTGGCAAACACTGTGGAAATCTACTGGTACGAGATTGTCCATGACATCGTCACACCATCCACAGTCGAATGCTGCCAATGAGAGAAGCCATGCCTTCATTGAGGATATCCTCAGGTGTTGTTGCAATGATACTTCAGCCAGTTCGTGGGAGGACAAGTTGCCTCTGGTGGAGTTTGCAATAAACAATACCGTTTCTGCATCAACTGGTTATTCACCATTTTATCTCGACTCGATGGCGCAACCACTTTCGCCTCATGACCTGGTTATCACTATTCCGCCAGAAGCTCCTGTTCCAATACAAGAAGCTATTCGAGATCATTTTGACCGGTACTCGGCTGTTCATGCCAACGCGGTAGACAACATTTCCCGAGCAGCAGAAATTAGCCAAGCCAGATTCAATAAGACTCACATGCCTAAGCAGTTTGCAGTTGGGCAGAAAGTTCTTTTACGGACCGAGTTTATTCAATGGACTGGTTTGACAGAGGCAGGCAGACACTTTAAGCAGCCATATATTGGGCCGTTCACTATTTCCAAAGTGCTTAGCCATGGACGTGCATACGAGTTAGATTTCGGAAATCTTGATATCCGTATTCATCCGGTACAGCCTGTATCCAGATTAGAGCTGTACAATGACTCGATCCAAGCACCTTTGCCTCTGCCACAGATGATCACCGAAGAAGGGCAACCACTGTTTGAGATATCACATATACTCTCGGATAAGTTCACTAGAGGTGTCAAATACTATTTAGTACGATATGCAGGCTACGGTCCTGAGCATGACACCTGGGTCAAAGCCACAGAGCTGACCAATGCAGCAGACATTATAGCTGCCTATGAAGGCTAGACATTATATTAAGCCTTATGCCCTTACTTCTTGTAATATATACTAATACATGTCGATCATCTATATAACCTTGCTCTTAATGTTTATCATTATGTTGCATTGAAGCGGGAAATTGATCCTTCCTTGCTAAAGGTGTAGTGAGCCTTGTTCAAAATCATACCCTTGCACAGATACGCACACATGCGAGATATCATATCTGTGGATAAATAAAAACTGCTAAATGCTACCTTTGCCAAGACCGTGGTTTGTCATCGGATTCTGTGGCCAGTAAATCCGCGCTACCGGATAACTGAGGTGGACGGAGTTGTGATCCTGAGTTATGCTTGACACACATAACTAAAACGAATTTCACATTAGTACGTGGCGAATCCATTCTCACTCATCGCGACAGATGTTCGTCAAAGCGTGCGTACTGGACCATAAAAGGAGTTTGGCAGACGGGTGAGGATTTAAAGTGGACTTATAAAGACCCTCCGATATCTCGTAAGCAGGGCCTTCTCCGTTTGCATTAAAAACAAGCCCCAAAATCGGGCTCCCCATCGCTACCTATGAACCTCCATAGTAGCTTCAGGAGGGGAGGAAGGGTTGGGTGCACTATATCAGGCCGAGAATCGTTCGATTATAAATTGTTAAATCGTGGGATCATCGATCGCGCAAAGCGACGACGGCTAGCGCAAATAATCCGTAACGTAGACTTCGGATGCTTTGAATCGTCTAGCACATACATGATAACGTGTGGATCAATCAGTAATCCAGCGTAGGATTGTATCGCGAAAACGCTCTTCATTGAACCTTGGAACGTCACTCAACGATACGATGTCCGGAAAGGTGGGCTACATCCTAAGAACTGTAAGGTGAGGGACTAAAGTGGACTCAGTTCCCCCCAATAACCTAAAAACACCATGAGGGACGCCTCAAATCGGTGTAAGAAGACTGGTACCAGCAAGAAGCGACAACAACAAAGACATCAAAGACATATACAAAGGTATGCCCGTTGTGAGGTCACAACTCTCTTAAGAGGGGAGATCTGTCAGGGTTATGACCGATGACATATGTGTCATACATGTCATACGTGTCATACCATGTCATGTCATGTCATGTCATATATTATTATGACATTCGACAGTATGGTCGATCATGACTGTACAGGTCGAGTCGTGTCATACATTTATGACAGTCGTCAGTACGGTCGACGATGACTGTACATGTCGCCAGATGATTATGTCACATCATCAGGCATCCCTGTCATCGAGAGTTCGTACTCCGAACTCGAAGATGACAGAGCAAAGATACATCTTGTCGATTCTTCAAGAATCATCTTTCGCTATAGCATGCACGGAACATGCATGCGCAGCACGAACGAACTAGTCGTTTATACAATGCTGGTCGTTCAACCTACGTCTCGGGTTCACAACCCAATGGCGGTACCATCTAAGATGATGGGAGACGTAGGTACTTAAGTGAGGAAGCGTTGTGCTTCAGCAGCTCTAGATTCATAGACTGCACTCACAAACCCGCACATACGTTCACTTGTGTATGCTGTTCAACTGCACAGTGATTATTGATAATATTGAATATTATAACAGGGCTTGCATAGCTCAGCCCTTATCATATATAGTCATATATCTCCTGTTTGATCAGGTTACCGGCCCACGCACCTTTGTGTTGGCTTATTGGTCTCTCTGGTCCGCTTCGCTTTTTCGCGACTCTATCGACATCTTTTGGCAGCAACCGACATCAGCCGCACCGCACCACTCGCAGCACGTCACGGCACGGCAACAACATCTCGACATCTTGACATCTTTTTTACGACATCTTCAGCTGTTTTTATTGCACACCTCGTGTGCTTCAATCTACAACTGGAACCGCAATATTTTATTCCGACAATGGCTTCGACTCGACGTGAGGGACTCGCTTCCGCTCTGCGCGCTGCCCGCACACATCAGGGCGGAACACCGTCACATTCACCTTCCGATTCGCAGTCTACTCCTGCCTCGTCCCGTAGACCACGCAGAATTGTTGGAACTTCTTCATTGCGCTCAAAACCGACATCAACGGTCAACGCTCCTACGGCTTTCGACTACTTCAACGATCCCGACGTTTTGACCACCACGCCTGTGGAGGAGGGGCGCGAGGATGAGTACATCGAGCAGCTCGCCTACGCTTTTCAATATGGGAGTGACCTCCTCTCGTTCCTGAAGTCTACTGGCCTCAAAATGCCCACTGGTTACACTTTGGACACCACGACTGCCGACGTGGACTTCAACGCCCTCCTCTCGGGATTGGCCCATGTGCTGTACCCCGTCTCCTACAGCGAGGCGGCCAAGCTCCTGGACCTCGAGCACGACCATGACTTTTACCACGTCACCATCAACGAGATCCTCTTCAGCATCCTTCCGCACCCGCTTCGTGGCAACGCACTGAGCGTCTACCACGAGTGTGCCCGCCACCACCCTGCTGACGGCCGCTACGCCCTTCAGCGCTTACGGTACGAGGTGGAGGGTGTGCGCGTGTGCCCGACGCGGACGGCATGCGCTTCTGGACTCAGATGAGGGCGGTTGTCCTCACCGAGATCGAGGACCCCGCCCCACAACTTGCACTCATTCGACGGCTTGGAGACCGCCACCAGAAGCTTAAGCCGGCGTACAGCGACCCCGACCGCGTCATGGACCTCTGGCACATTCTGTCCGAGTCCGCCAAGCAGTCGCCGTACATCGCCCCTCTGTACCTGGTGGTGTTGCGCGAGTTGCGTGCGGGTGCGGTCTTCACTTTTGCCCGCCTTGCTCTCCGCATCCGCCTCGCCTTTCGGGACGAGAGCCCCCTTGCCACACTCTCGTCCTCTGCCGCTCCCGACATCCCGCCCGAGGGCTCTGGCTACCGCCCTAAGCAGGCGCCCCAGAGGCCCAACCCATCTCCGCGGTCCCCTGTTGCCATGGCCCTTCGCATGCAAAAGCAATCGGCTGCGCCCTTGGAGGGAAAGTGGACGTCCGATTCCCCGAACTCCATGTACCTCAAGTGGGTGGGTACGGGTTTTCCCTGCACTGTCTGCTTCCGCATGTGGCACGTCACGGATTCCCACCCCGACACCCGTGGTGCCTGCCCGTACGTGTGCGTCGAGGCGTTCGCGAACAACAGGCACTTGGAGACATCGCGAGCGGCCACTGCCCGCCCGCCGCTTGACGCATCCGCCGCCGCCCTCACGGCACCGCCCCCTGCGGTGGACCCGCCGGCTCCACCCGAGGAGCAGCCTGCCGCGGCAGCGCTCTCCGCCCGCCTCTCCCTGCCTGCACCGGTTACGGGTGATGCGATCGACACAGTCGGCAGCGGTTCTCTGGTGGTGCCCACCACGGACGATGCCGCCTACCCGCTGCCTGAAGACCTCGAGGAGCCCGCTTGCTACGGCGCCGCCTTCGACGGCGAAGACGACACCGATTGGCCGGCATTTCGCTCTTCCCCTGTGTGGCTGCCCAAGATCAACGGCAGTGTGAGCGGAGAAGCGCCAAAACCCTAGAATTGGAATCGGGCTTGAGATGTGAGAAATTACTAGCGCCATGCATGGAATTGCTTCTAGCTAGGTTGAAAAAGGCCTCTCAGAGTAACATTCAAACATCTCTTCTAGCCGCCTGTCCGGGTGTACCGGCTGGCCCTGCAGTGCACCTCCCTCCTTCGGGGTGAGGTGGTGTCACGGGTATGCTGACTTTTCCCCCCCTTAGGGGGGAGCAGTGGTGCACCCTTAGTTTCACCCCTCGCCTGGATGTCACCTGCAGTGCTGCCTGTGTCACAGTGTCAGGCTCCCGAAACACTTAGCCAGACATCATATTATTTTATCTGACTTTAGTATTCCAAGAGCCAGCACACCTGCATTTTCACAGTTACAAAACAGCATATATATAGTCATATATCTCCTGTTTGATCAATTTAATTTCACGTCGTCATTGTTGACGACATCTGCTCGACATATTTTTGCACAATTTTGGAATTAAATCATCGACCTTGATGATACGTTCCAAGGATGATTCACTTGCACCGATGTGCGTTCATCTGCCTATCGTTTTCTGTGGATTTATGCCAAAAAAACACTAAAAATACATATATTTCACAATGTTTTCCATACTTAAGGAATGTTTTCCATACTTAAGGGACACGTGTGGTGATTTTTGCGATACTATGGGTCATATTCCATGATGATAGCCACCAATCACTTACATAATGATCGGGACATGGCCCATGATGCAACGCGTGCTTGTAGATGAGCCGTAGGTAAGTATAACGTTGCAGTTTAGGCGCGTTTTGTATGTTTTGCAAGATAAAATTACGCAAAAAACGTACAAATGTGCAACTGATTCGCGACAAATATGCGGGTACGTGCGATATATATTATGCATACGAGCCCCGCACAAGTACGCTACGCTTACATATGCACACAACGGTGTACGTGCAAATACCCGGTGCACAAATCATGCAAGGTATGCAAACGCAATTGCCCAAGCAACATATACTTTGCCATCGCTTCTGGGTCAGATCTGACCCAGATACCGGCTTAAGGGTTAATAATAATAATAATAATAATAATAATAAAACATTTACGCTAGCAAAGGGGGCAAAGTCCTGAGAGTGCAGTATCCCTGCAAAGCAGGCTAGTGAAAACACCAGGGGCTACTCCCTCTGCTATAGCGCGCCCACAAAGGGGCTCAACCCGCTTTTCAGCAGGGTGACATCTAGAGAAAAAGCTAAGTGCTAGGCAAAAACCTCTAGAAGATGGAGAAGCAGCCATGGCCGGGTGAGTGGAGGGGTGGCTGAATCTGGGCGGTGGGGAGAGAAGTCGGAGAATTAAGGGGGTTTTTGGAGACGTTGAGGAAGGGGGTCGGGGGTGGGCGGGAGAGGGGGTGGCAGGGGAGGGGGGGACGGCCCCTCCCCTTGGGGACACGGGACCATCTGTTTATTGCAAATTTTTGAGAATTATTGCAGGAGGGTTTGAAGAAAGTCGTTTGATTGTTGCACAGCTTCTTTTTCTGTCATGGCTTCACTGCTCGAGATGTCAATTGTATGCGGGTCAGTGTTTAAGGTGGTGGTGGTGTTTAACAGAAACACGTCTCGCCTATTTTTGGTGTGTTGTCTACAAATTCTTGATAGTTTTTTAAGAAGAGGTTTAATCTTGCCACGGGGAACACCTATCGTGTTGAGGACAGTACCAAAAAGAGGAGGGAGGTATCCCATGAGTGTGAGAACTTTGGGCCATTTAACGGTGTTTATGAAGGGCTTGGAATTTGCGTTGGTGATTGTCGTGTCGTGGTGACCACCATAATAAGGCTCAATATCACTCTGATGATAAGGAGGGTCTTGAGTGGGCCATGGGCAAAGCGAAGAAGGAAGTACTTTGACGCTTTCGTTCAGAACTTCATCCCAAATATCAGAGCTGACTCCTGTGTATTCTAGCCTCTTCTTCGTGACTCTGGACTTAGGAAGGACGTTGAGGAACCATCTGGCAATCTTTTTCTGTGTAGGCCTCCAGTCAAAGACTGGTTGAGTATCACTGGGTGCACTGTCTATAGCTATGATAACAACATCCGAAAAGTCATCCTTATAGCATCCACCACCTGGGAGAACGTAGGGGTCATCACCCGTCCAATAGCCATGTGTTGGGCCTGGCCAGAATTTTTAAAAATTTTATTCAAAATATAGGTCAGAATTTTGGCCCAAAAAAATGTCAAAATTTTGAAAAATATAGGTGCTTCGTAGGGAAAATTTAAAAGCGATATCACCGTTCGGTCATTTTCCCCTTAACACTGGGGAAATTTTGAAAAATATAGGCGCTGTAAATTGAGAATACCCTGCCAAACTGCGATTTGTCATCGGCGATCTGACTGCTCAAATAAACCTCTAAACCTCTTTCTCCGCCTCCAAACCTTCACACGATCACACCAGGAAGACCAAAGACCTCAGCCCAGCCCCTCACCAACGCGTTCGACCAGTTCAAGCGAAAGCGTGGTCCTCATCTCGCCAGCGGAAATACTGAGGGCCCAGCTCTGGCTGCGCATGAAAGAGATAGAACTATTAGGAAAAAACCCCCTAGTGGCACAAAGCGTGCAGGAGGGGGTATCCGCATCACGAAGGAGCCGAAGATTCAGCCTTCTCAAAGATTGAAGGAGTTCCCCAAACATTGTTTGCGCATCTCGGGTGGGAAGTTATTTTGCTCGTGCTACAAGGAGGAGTTGTCCCTCCTCAAGCAATCTGTGAAGACCCATGTCTCCAGCGCCAAGCACTCCCTCGCCAAGGACAAGTATGTTCAGCAGCGTCAAGATGACGCGCACATCACCGATATTTTGACCGAGTACTTTACGGAGCACAACGACGAGGCGACTGCCGGCTTGGAACCAGAGGTTCATCTATACCGGTATCGTGTGACTGAGAGTCTGTTATTTGCTGGGGTGCCTATATCTAAGGGTGATTATTTACGTCCACTTTTGGAGCGCGCTGACATCAAGCTGACTGGCTCTGAGCACTTGCGCCAGTATGTTCCGAAGATCGAGAGCTTGGAGTTCGAACATCTCCATCATGAGCTTCAGGGTCAGAGCGTATTCTTCATTTTAGAGCAAAAAAAATTTAGGAAAAATATAGGTGCCTTCTCAAAATGGGAGGAAAAATATAGGTGCTTCCTGGAAAAATTTCAAAAAAAAATATAGGTGAATTTAGGAAAAATATGGGCCAGGGGCAAGCCATGTGGGATAAATGGAATAGTGTTATGCGGGAATCTGAAAACAAGTTTAAAACCTTTGTCGAACCATCTTTTTTGGTTTTTGGGAGACAGCGGAAGAATCCATGTTCCTGAAAATCCGGGGACGGTGTTGGCCGCTTTATGTCCCATTTCCAAGGTAGTCATAACCGCCGAAGATTTGCCCTTTTCTTTCCCATCAAAGGGGGGATTTCCATAAACGATTCTGCCGATGCCTGTTATCGGATCAACGTAGGCATCCCAAGCGAGACCATCAAAGCCAATTTTCCCATGATGGCAGAAGGGCCTGAGGGCTTTTTTCATTCTTGTGGTGGGTATGCATCTTCTCGAGTGAATTCTAGGGTGGGCATTTAGTGGGTTGGAGAAGAGTTCACAGCCGTTTTTGTCAAGATTCCTGTCATCCACCAAAATATCTAAGAGGCTTCTTCTGATTGCATAGCAGTTTTTAGGATCCCCCGATTCAAACTTACATGCATTGAGTGCTTCGTGAATATCGTGTGCCCTATTCGAGTACTCCGCAAGTGAGCATGGAACTGCTTTGTCGGAAAGGCGGTGCCAGGCCAAAAGTTTCCAAAACTCTTTCTTTTGGACATATTGGAGTTCGGGATATTCAATTGTCCCCGTGACATGGTCCACTTCAGGTTTAGCGGTCACAGCAATGGTATTCTTTTTTGAACTTGATGGTCGGTACATGCTAGCTTCCGGGAGAGCGTGTAAGTATAATTCCTCCTTCATTTCCTGTCTTAGGTCAGCAAGTGGAAAAAGTTTCGATGGCTCTGTTTTGATGTATGTGGTACCTTTTCCAGGGTTTAGTAGTTTGGGCTTTTCTGAGATTTCTTCAGCAATGATTTTCCTTAGTTCGCCATCTTGGGTTGTTCTAAGACTATGCAAACTATTATTATGTCCTGAGCATTCAAGTTGGATGTGTTCGAAGGTGCATTTTGTATTCTGTTGGCAGTAGGGGCAGTTTTCAGTCCCGATTTTCCCCAGTTTAAATAAACGTGCTGGAGAGGCTTGGAGACCCAGGAGTTCTCTGCTTCTAGAAGCGGTGAAAGCTTTAGGTGTTATTTTGGAAATATCTTTAGTGGGGGCGGTGTTATTCTCGTTAAGCATTCTCAAGTACTTCCCTTGAGACTGTAGAGTTCTCCAATTATGATAGTGTGATAGACGTTGAATTCTTCTAATGTGACTACGGATATCGCCTAAAATAGGGACCTCAAAAAAGAATAATGAGAAGGGCAGTTTCTCGGCAGGGTCGTAGCGGGAGATGTCTGAGCAACCCCCTCTGAATGAGGCTCTTTTAGCAGTACGGTCCACTCTGTCATGGACTTTGTCATTATTGTGACCCCTAATCCATTTAAGGATGATTTTACTGTGGTCTCCTTCACTGTAGAAGCCAAGTTCTTCTAACAGTAGGCGAACAGCCCGCACATCTCTGCGATTAGCTTCACGTAGTTTGTCCCGAGCACTCATGGAGCTGCCATCCTTTGTTACAGCAGATATTGCGGCCATGGAGTCAATGGCATGTACCATTGGAGTCATGGATTTGAGGAGATTCTCTTTTTGTTCTGTGAGTAAGAATCTCAATCCCGCAATTTCAGCGGATGTGCTACTAGGGTTTTGGATATCTTCCTTGATAAGAAGCCCCGGTGCGGCGAAAGTTCTTGAGGGGGGGATATTCATCTTCCGAACAAGTGGCATTCCGTTGTCAAAGTTTTTTATGGCATATGCTGCACCACTGCATGCTGATTTTTTACCGGCGAATAGGGAACCATCGCTTGCCATATCATAATAATCCTCCATTTGTTTGCTCTTTTCGGCGAAGGGGGTAGATTCTTCTTCTGAGCGTCGCTAGGGCAGCTGTATTCACTTTCTTCTTCCGCAGTTTTGTTTTTCATTCTGGCAATAATGGTCTCATATTGTCTGTCTGAGATGTAATCATAGTGTGAGTTAATATCACCGACTTTAGCAAGAACAGAAGAGGGCGGGTCCATATGGTCATTATATTCGAAAATGGAACCTGCTGGAATTAGGATGCAACCGTCATCGGTGATGCTATATTCAAAGTCGTATTGAAAACTGTTGGTTCCTTCGATTCTGACAAAGACATTAGGGTTTTTGGCATTGTTACTGTATTCTGTGTATTGTATTGACATGGCCTCTAAGTCAATATTGGTAATGTGAATAAGAGAGATGGAATCTCGGTCACCATTTCCTTTCCAATGAAACTCACCCGTGTCCGGGGGTACTATGTTGTCTATATATTGTTTCTTGACATATCTGGCCTGTGGGTCCAAACCTACAGGGTTTTGAAGCATTTCCTTTTCGATTTCGGTTAGCCATCCAGGGGGTCTATTACCGTTCAGCCTGAAAAAGCCTTTGCTTTCTTGCCAGTTTTTTAACATTCCACCGCAGGGAGTCAGAAAGGAACCTGTGTGCTTGAGGTTATATTTTTGAATTGCGGAGGTAACATTCCTCGACATGTAGAGTTGTCTGGGAAGGGTGATGATTAATGTGGTTTCACCCGCTTCATTTTCAGGGTAATTTTTAGAGTCGATAGCGTATCCAAGTTTTGCCATAATGTGACCTGTACGCCTGAACCAGTTAAAGCGTTTGTCTTTTGTGTGACTATAGGTTGCATAGTGTGATAAGGGAAAGCCCGAGATGGCATTTTTACTCATTTCGTTGTTCATGTTTTGAATTATTATTTCAAGCCACAAATTGCTGTTTCTACGGTATAGTGAGATAAGGTGAGGGTCAGTCATACGGTCCGTGTGGTTGTGTTGCCAATATTCGTGTTCATCTGCAGAACACGGGGTGTTCATGGTTTCAGTAATACACGACGCGGTTACAATATCGAAGACACTATCAATACCGTACCCGCCCTGGCAGACTGCCGTCCAGATTATTTGGTGGCGCTAGTGTCACAGACTCAGGATATTTATTTGTGTTATCACAGTTTAACTGGATCCGTTCGTTCACGCCGTCCGAGCGTTTCCCCACAGCCGACGCTGTGTTTCCAACAGGTTATGGTCCCAGTTACGCTTCGCGTAATTCGTAGTTAGCGTTGAATTTTATTTCGTTGTCGCTCTATTCTTATTTTGAGCGTGCCCTTCTTCTCTGGGCCTACCGAAATCTGGTTCTTCGCTTTTGTTTGGAACATCGATTGTTGTTCCTGTGGGTTATTAGGCGGTGTGGATTTGGCTGTTATTTTCCGCTTGGTTTATTATCGTTATCGCTATGGATCACGCTGAGATTTTGTCAGATGGGGAGCTCCTAGCTTCCCTAGTTGCTTTTGATGAGAAGTTTGAGAAGGTAGAGGGGCTGAAGCGCACACAGCTTGTATTGCTGTGTCGCTCAGCGGCATCTTTGTTGTCTCATTTCCGCAGTGCTCCGATGGTTTCTCCGCAGCCTAGTGCCACCGATTCCGCAGTGAATTTATGTATTACTGTTTGCGGCTCTTGCACTGGAGTTGGTGGTGCTTCGACCCCACAATGCCACAAACTGTATCCGATCCTTCAGCGCATTCGGAGATTTCGCGGGTTGACAAAGTTGTTGGGGATTTCGCCCCGTTATTTTATCTACTCGCTCAGTTTATTCTCAAGTTTCTACCACGCGACCCGTGCATTTTTCTTCAGATGCACGCAGACTCGTTCCGCAGGCCCCTCCAGTGCGAACAGAGTATCACTATTATCGGACTGTTGTGGATTCTCCGCCGACGTTTTTGGCTTCTGATCAGCGAGAGGAGACAGATTTTGGCAGTAGTGACAGTGAGGATGAATCGGAGTACCCAGTGGGGTATTACGATGATTCCAGCGACGATGCTGACGAGGAGTGTGAGGACGTCGACTCTCACGTTCCTTTCGTGTCGGAACAGGAGCTCCCTGTGGACGCAGGTTTCTATGGGGAGCCCTATGGCGGAGTTTTGAAACCCCCACTTGGGGATGACTTTTTACCGCAAGCGGACCTTTCTATTACAAATTATTCCATTGTTCACGACTCTGGAGAGTTACATTCTGAAGCGGAGCTAGATGACGAGGTTCTCGATGATTCTTACACCCCAGCAGAATGGGCGGCTTGGGAAGCTGACCAGTATGAGGGCGACTCGACAGGTGGTGCTTATTTTGACGATTCTTATTATGATTACTATGAGGGCGCTGACGATTCTTATTACGATGATTGAGTTATTTCAAGCAGACTGACAGGGCGTTGGATTGTTTCTTTTGACCACTTGTTGTAGCTGAAATGTTTTCTTGACACGTCCGATTATTTTAGTTACTGACCAATTGCGGAGAGCGAGGCACTTAAGCACAGTCACGGACAGAGATCCCATCACGTGCAGTAATTACTCGTTGAGCCGACCGGCAGGACTTCTATGAGAACGTATTGTTTTCGGCATGCAGACCGGCAGGAGAACCTAACGTGGCTTACCATTAGCTGGAATTATGACCTAACATTGAAAATTAGAAACGTGCAGCCTACAAAGCATCTCCGATTATTTCTTATCACTTGAGCATTTTTTCACTTAACACTTGTGATGTTGCTAGCTAACTAGACTAACATTCTCATTAGATGTAACTCCGTAGTAGCTAGGGTGGTGTCTAGTCTCACAAGCTGTCCACCTCTGATGAGGTGGTGTGCTGGAATTGTCACAGTGACTAGTCATACAATCACGATTCATATCCGGTTTATCATCCTCGGTGGTCAGCTAGTGTCACAGACTCAGGATATTTATTTGTGTTATCACAGTTTAGCTGGATCCGTTCGTTCACCGTCCGAGCGTTTCCCCACAGCCGACGCTGTGTTTCCAACACTTCGCAATGCGTTCCTCAACTTGCGTCTGAACTGACGCCAGTGTGGGAAAATACAGGTCAAATTCCAGAAGTGCTTCAACAATGTTCCTGATGTTCTCCCTCTGAACTGTGTTCCTGGTGTACTTAATTAACTTTTCCACGTTTGCGATTGCTGCTTGTGACTCAATGACTACTTCGTTTCCTTTCACTGAGCACATATTTATCGCGTGTCTGAAAATGTTCCACAGGTAGGTGCACATAGTGGATGGCCTCTGGATGTTTCCGAAAAACTGCTTGTGATTTATTGGAATGTTGCGAGTTGCAAAGACTGCGTCCGCTTTCGCAAGGAAAGTGGCATAAATGAGAGACGAAACTGTGTCCTGGTCCAATTCTGCGCTCCACTTATCACTGTTCTCAATCACGTCTGAGTTCATATTCCGCATAAAGTCATACTTATGCTGGATGGTTTCTGGTGAAGTGTTCGTGTCCATATCTGTGGCTCCTTCTTCGTACATATTTCTCCCGAGTAAAATTATCAGGAACGCGACAACCAAGTGCGTTAGAGTTTTGATGTTGTTTTACTTTGTTCTTTCAGTTGTGCGAGATGTTTTACTTTACGGTTTTGGTTCCTCACTAGAGAGCTCAAGGCTCTCCAACTTCTCCAGGCGTTTTGTTACTCTTTCCCCGGGACCTTCGTAAAAAACTCAGGTCGCTGGGTACTCAAAATTCATATCACATATCAAGAAATCATACAAGCTAAAGCGAAATCATACCGCGGGGTTTAGGGTTTGAAGCAAAAGACACCATATTTCACTATAAGAAGCGAAACAGGGGTCGAAAAATACCTTCTGGTCGACAAAATTCTAGGAAAACCGTCTTCTCAAACCTAAAATATCATCATAAATAATATACGCGAACAAACATTTTTTCCAGTGCTCGCGCCCTTCGGACGCTGAGACGGTTAGTGCGTCCTTGTCTTTAGCTGCTGCAATAAGAGTATGGATGTCCATGTCCTGAACTTGATGACGATGACGGTTCTGCCAGGCGAGGGGGAGTACCGAGGTATCAATAGTAACAGATTCTTGATGAAAAGGATGATCCAAGCACATATATATAAGTGACGTATATATATATATATATATGCAAACAGGCACAGAAAAGCACAGTGAAGAAGTGCTCGAGACGGTGATAGCATAAACTGAATAGATAGACTTACTGGGAGACTATCTAGGAAGGCAGCTAGGTCACGGTCACTGATGACAATGTCACAGATGACACACACAGCGAGGGGTGAAGCTAGGAGAAGGCAGGCCCCCATACAGTGGGGGGGGATTGTCTTCCCCGTGAATTCTCCCATTCTCGATTCTGTCGGACGGATACTATCAACTATGTATCTACCCCCGTCGCCTGGTACCGTTGAATACCCCCCTGGATGAACCCCCCTGGTTCTGCGCAGAATGAGAGGACTCGAGCTCGCTTGCGCGATCGCGTCGGACTCGGCGCAGCGTCTCAGGACTCAGCCTGATTCGAGATTGTGACTCACGCAGAACACGCATGACACCATCACCATCAGCCGATCGTGATCGGCGATCATCGTATCATCTCATAGTAGATCTTACGGACGCGGATGGACTGGTCATTTTCCAACTCAGAACTTTGACACGTTGCGTACTCGTTGCGTTGACGTTCGCCTGTCATCGACATCGACAGCGACAGCTGAACAGCGCAGCGTTGATAGAGAGCCAGCCTAGAGCCTTCTTTTCGCAGACATATTAGACGAAAAACACAGGGTCTTAGATTTCCCAAAGACCCAGCTTCCACCGGGTGTGCCGCAGTCGTCCCGGTCCTCATCAATTCGGACTCACGTGGATATGTCAGCGAACCGGGATTCCAACGCCACGTTTTCTTTAGAGGGGGAAGATCATACCTTAGGCAACTCTCTGCGTTTTGTCCTCAACAGGAACCCTCAGGTCGCATTCTGTGGTTACAGCGTGCCTCATCCTTCCGAAGAGCTTGTGAACGTTCGTGTGCAGACCACCGGTGATTTGACCGCAATACAGGCGTTTAGGGACGGATTGAATGATTTAACCGGGATCTGTGACGTCATAGAAGAGGAGTTCAAACGTAAAAGTGAAGCATTCCCCAGCGGTGATCAAGTTGCTGCGATGGAAACTGATAAGTAGTGCGCTAGTCTTTTAAATTGCTACCTAGCTCAGTATTTATTTTCTACTGCTCTGCTTAAATCGAAGATAAGCTTTTTAGTGAGGTGCAGTTACCTTCAAAGTTATTTCCGCACATAGGTGGGGAATAGTGCTGTTGTTTCTGACAGCGTTGACGAGCTTCGACGTAGTTGAGAGCGAGTTTGGTGCTCGCACAACAATTTTTGGTTGAAAACTAGCCTACAGTGAACTGTGGGAAGGTGACCGACAAGATGGCGGATCTCGAGGATCTAACCGTGACAGAGTTGAAGCGAAGGCTGCAAGCTGCCGGTAGTACAACTCTATGACGCTTCCCTGTACGTTTCGAGGGTTCAAGAACTGGATCCTTGGAGGAAAGGGTATTTATAGTCATGGAAGCTGCAGGCTTTTCGGCCCACTACATTCGTGGCTCTTCAGCGTACCTCTCAGGGCGAGCTGCTTTGCGAAGGCCTTTTTGTTAGTACTGGTATTAAGAGGATATCTCGTGTGTCTCCTTTCGTCTAAGTTGGGTTTCGCTGCTCGAAGCATGTCTTCTAAGAAGTCCTGCTTTTAGCGCTTGCATGATAGTAGTTCGTGAGCGTCACTTTTCAGCGACCTTCTTTCACCTGCTGGCAGTCCCGAATTCCCGTTACCTGCGTCAAGCCCCGCCAGATTACGAACAAAATTCTCAAGTAGAGCTTAGACTTTACAGCGTCCACGAACGCCCACACACGTTTCGAAGCCCTTCATCGCATGAGATACATGCCCTATGGAGGGTGCCTATTTACTGGAGTAGTTCTAACTCTTCGTCTCTCATTCGCAGGAGTTGCATATGCTGACTGCTTTGAAAAGGTTCGCTCGACCACATTTGTGTCACGCACCTGCTTGTCTGAAGCTTTGTGAGGTGCATGAATTTCCACCCTGAATACTCTCTGACATATTTCAGGCCGATCTTGTACGCCGAGCCCGTGCTAGCGGCGTCTCCGCAACCGGTGAGTGCCCACCAGTACGGCACCGGTTACAAGCCCGGCTTGCTGCGTTTTTTCCCCGTCATTCACCCTTAGAGATATACGCGTCTCCAGCGCCTTCCTTATTCGCCACTTTCCCCCGGCCTCCATCTTTTTTGGATTTGGAGACGCGCTGTCTTCTCTTAAGCTTGGAGCACCAACGCCTTTTTTTTCCTGAACAAATTCGGGTTGAAGGCGCGCTATGTTTCGAGCAGTTTTGGGCGGGTCATAGACGCGCCGGCCCTCACGGATTTTATTCCCCCCTTTTTTTTATGGCGACACTCGCGAGGGATCTGGAAGTGAAAGTGAAGTAAAGGGAGCCGGATACACTCGCCGTTGCGCATCGGAAGCGGAAGGGATGTCGATCCATCTATCTCTTACACCTAGCAGCCCTTCCCTGAGACCGAGTGAGATTCTTTCTGTTCTCAGCTCGTCAGCTTGACGTGATGTAGACTTTTTTTCTCGCGAGTGGCAGCCCATACCCTTTCGCTTTGTTTAAGACGTTCAAGTTCCGTGGGACTGAACGCCGCAGGTGAAGGAGCGAGGCCAAGCGCGGGGTCGAGCTCCCAAGACCCGAGATCTCAGAAGAAGAATCCCGGGTTAGTTGACTAAACTTCCTTTTTGCTTTCCCCGCCGGGGGAATGTCATGGAGCCCTTTCGTATGCGCTCGACCGAATTCTGGACCTCTGGTACTGCTGTACCTGTGCATTTGTGACTTTCGGCGATGTGAGCAGGAGCTCCTTTCTGCGCCCCTGTGCCCTCCAGATGAAGGGGAACCGTATACCACTTTCAATAGCTGGCAGTGCTTTTCCCGCGATCCGCTATTCGAGTTCGTGCGCAATGATGCCACGCCTCATAGGCTTGCTTGCGTTGTAAACTACAGGAAGGAACAGGCAAGCGGACCGAGCTCCCCTGCAGCCGGCAAGGGAACCCCTGCCCAGCAAGGTGCGACCACACCGCCGGCGGCGTGCTCCTGCTCCCTTCAGGGCAGTGTGCGGCTTGTGTGGGATTGCCTGCTTCGCTCACCGAGCGGCCCTACACTTTTGTGTGGTACATAGTGGAGGAGAGCTTGCCCCTGTGCGTATACCCCGCCTGTGTTGCCTTGTCCTTGGCAACGCCTGCATGCGCACTTCTGGCCTCGAAGAACGCCGCCAAGCCACGCGGTCGGCCGTTCATTTTGTACCCCCCACCTTTTATTATTTTTCAGTTTTAGGCCTTACCCTGCACCTCGCGGAACAGTCTTGGTGAAGCAGGTCACGAGGACGAACGACTACTACGAGATTCTCGGAGTGACGAAGAGCTGCACAGAAGACGAGGTTTGCCCTTCAGCCTGCGTTCGTCCTTCATACGTGTGTATAGTCATTGGCGAGATATCCACATGAAGTTGAGCCTTCAGTGGGTGCAAGGCGGAAGCAAGGTCCTCCTGCCTCCGATACCTTTTACTTGGTGAGACTTGCTTGAGTCCTTGGGTGCCTTCCGAGAGCTTGAGTCCTAGGGTGCCATATGAAAACGTTTACCTGCGTTAGGGGTTTTCCTGTCTGTGGCCGCATCTGATGGTGTGCCTTTTTTCTGCACAGCTGAAAAAAGCCTACAGGAAAATGGCGTTGCAGCTTCACCCGGACAAGTGCAAGGTTGCAGGCGAGTGGCCTCGACCTGCCCACCCCGCTGCACCCGTCAACTCAGCGGCTGCGTTTGGCCCTTTTCTAAACTCACTCCGCGGCTGAATTGCTCTTTGCGTTGACTATGAGGATCCCATGCCTCATCCTACCGCACTCTCAGCGTGTTTCCCTTTGTCCTGCTTCATGGTCTGCGCAACCTCTCATTTCACAGTGCCCTGTCCCTCGTATCTAAGGTTGCTCACACTGGAGGAAGGAGCCTTAACGTCTGCCTTCCCCCTACCTCTGGCCCACCTTCGTGCAGGTGCCGAGGAGGCCTTCAAGAAAGTTAACAAGGTGTGCAGCCTTTGCTCTCCCCTGGCGAAGTCCAGCGCTGTGTGAAACTATGACTCCTGCCTTCCAGTATTCTCTTCGAAGCTCTCGGCACCCCTCCCCCTTCCCACGTAGTTCCCACCTCCTCGTGCGTAGTCCCCACCTTCCTGCCGGTGGTCGGGCCCCGTAGCCCTCTCTACGTGCTCTGCTCAGTCCGCACCGGCCCTCCTGGCTGGTGGGGCTTCCCCCCTGTTTTCCTGAAGTCAGGCCGCCCTCGGTTGAGTGTCACAGCCCTCTTTTGGTGGTCAAACCTCGCAGCTCCACGACTGCTAAACACTGCAGCCAATTTTGCTTCTACATTCTTGCCCCCTTCCTTAAGTCCTGCTTTTCCGTCTATCTGCTGCTGGCCTCGGGAGTCACCTTCGCGGCCTTGGTTGATAAAGTGCTGAATACCGTCCCTTCTGTTGGTCGAGCCTTGCAGCCCCCCTGAGTAGTGTTGCTCCCCCCTTTTCCCCGATGGCCGAGGTCCACAGCCCCCTGGATGGTGCTGCTGCCCCCCCACCTCAGGTGGTCGAGCTTCTCAGCCTGTGTAGTTCTGCTGAAACGTGCACGCTCGAGTGCTGCCTTTGCTGCAACCGGGTCGAGGGTCCTGCTAGGGGCGAATAGCGGGGGAGAACTCCCATCTGTTAGGTGTTGACGCAACACTGTGAGCCTTGCCGCCGCAGGCGTTCGATGCACTCAGTGACGGCGATAAGCGCGCTAACTACGACCGTTTCGGCACCGAGGACCCTGGCGGCATGGGCGGTGGCGGCGGGGGCATGTCCCCGGAGGACATCTTTGCGCAATTCTTCAATGGTGCACAGGTGCGGCCTTTGGCCACTGTTGCAGGCCAGCCTCTCGGTTAAGCCGTGCACCACCAACTCACAGCAGAGCTTATTCCCTTGAGGCAACGGATGGTATGGGCGGGGTGGAGGGCATTCTGTGGGCAGGGAGGTGGCTTTCATGCAGGCGGTCCCGGCATGCGCGGGCAGCAGTACGTGTCCCCTAGTGCCTGCCCCCCTGACTCGTCCCTCGAAACCAAACAAGTTGCGCCGTTGTCTCGCTGGTAGAAGGGTCTGCTTAAAAGCGGCTCAAAGATGCGTGGAGTGCTTCATGGCTGTCCTGCAAAGCATGTGTTGGACTGCCAGGTGGTCGTGTTGAGTCACGCGAATCTATCCTGCGGACGATGCACACCGCTCACCGCTTGGTGACAAGTACCCCGCTTTGGCGCAGGATGGCAATTGTTTGTCGCTGCGCGACCCTCGGCACTGAGCGCTGCTTTCTTGTGGGCAACCCTTGCAGATTCCACTTCAATGTGGAAGATCTCTTCGGGCAGTTTGCTGGTGGCCGGCCAAGACAGGTGAGGCGCTGCACCTTCCCATCGCGAAGTGTCACTCCTTGAAAGGGAGGAAAGGGAGGTGTGGTGCTGAGTCTTGCAAGTTCACTTACTGGGGCAGAGCCCTGCAAGTGTTGTGCATTGGACTGGAAATATGATTATTTTTCTTTTGAGCGGAGGGAACCCCTGATATTGCAGTCATCAGGAAACATGTCTTCAGTTTGTGCTTTGTTTCTACTGATGTCCCCCAAACAGTGAGTGGGTTGCGTAGCGTTCTCCCTGCCCTTTAGTGCGGGTGGCCAGTGGTGAGACTCGGTCACCTTGGGGTGAAGCAGGGGAACCGGGCGCAGCCGGGGCAGCAGCAGCAGGGGCAGCAGCGGCAGCAGCAGCAAGGCCGTCCTCAGAGTGCCTTCGACGTGCTCAATAATTTCAGCCTGCAAAACTTGTGTGTTCCCATCCTGATACATCCTTGAGCAGCTTGCAGTCCTTCCAAACA
>LGRX02020016.1:0-25122 GCA_001247695.2 Cymbomonas tetramitiformis
GGCATGTGGCGCTGCATGCTCTCCCAGCCTCCCCAGTGCCCCCGCTGCAGCCCTCCTCACCTCTGCACGGGCATCTTCCAACCGAGCCGCAATGGCCCCGGCATGTGGCGCTGCATGCTCCCCCAGCCTCCCCAGTGCCTCCGCTGCAGCCATTCTCACATCTGCATCGGCATGTTCCAGCCGAGCCGCAATGGCCCCGGCATGTGGCGCTGCATGCTCTCCCAGCCTCCCCAGTGCCCCCGCTGCAGCCCTCCTCACCTCTGCACGGGCATCTTCCAACCGAGCCGCAATGGCCCCGGCATGTGGCGCTGCATGCTCCCCCAGCCTCCCCAGTGCCTCCGCTGCAGCCATTCTCACATCTGCATCGGCATGTTCCAGCCGAGCCGCAATGGCCCCGGCATGTGGCGCTGCATGCTCTCCCCAGCCTCCCCAGTGCCCCCGCTGCAGCCCTCCTCACCCCTGCACGGGCATCTTCCAGCTTGACATAATGGCCCGGCATGTGGCGCTACATGCTCCCCAGCCTCCCCAGTGCCTCCGCTGCAGCCATCCTCACATCTGCATCGGCACCTTCCAGCCGTGCCGCGATGGCCCCGGCATGGGGCGCTCCCCCAGCCTCCCCAGTGCCTCCGCTGCAGCCATCCTCACATCTGCATCGGCACCTTCCAGCCGTGCCGCGATGGCCCCGGCATGGGGCGCTGCATGCTCCCCCAGCCTCGCCAGTACCGCCACCGCTGCCCTCTCCACGTTTGCATCGGCATCTTCCAGCCGTGCCGCGATGGCCCCGGCATGTGGCGCTGCATGCTCCCCCAGCGTCCCCAGTGCCGCCACCGCTGCACATCTCACGTTTGCATCAGCATGTTCCAGCCGTGCTGCGATGGCCCCGGCATGGGGCGCTGCATGCTCCCCCAGCCTCGTCAGTGCCTCCACCGCTGCCCTCCTCACGTTTGCATGGGCATCTTCCAGCCGTGCCACGATGGCCCCGGCATGTGGCGCTGCATGCTCCCCCAACCTCACCAGTGCCTCCACCGCTGTCATCCGAACAGTTGCATCGGCATGTTTCAGCCGTGCCACGATGGCCCCGGCATGGGGCGCTGCACGCGCGCCTAGCCTCGCCAATGCTGCCAATGCTTCCCGCATGATATTGATATTTTGATTTGGCCCCACAAGGGCTCTGATAGCGGATGCCCCAGGCCCTGTTTCATGCCGCCATTGCCGCGACACGCATTGCACAGCAGCTATGTCGCTGTGGCTCAGCCCCATGCTCCAGATTTCTTTTAGCAGCTCCGAAGAGAGTTGGTTGATGTGGTCCATTGGCAGTTGTAATCAGGCAACTACTATATTGCATACATTCCTCTGCCAGCCCAACACACCCGGGGTCACCATCATCGTATTCCAGAATCGGAACGTGAGAACATCATCTACGACAACAAAACCATCTGCTTATGGAAAGGGGGCTATAGGGGGGTTGCCACTTGCATATTAACTTACATTCGAAAGGCTTGTGTGCTGTTTCTCCTAAAGAGCAGAGACGTCGAGATGGTTCAATTGGAGCTTGCGGAATTTTAGAGGTTTCTGTGCCGGTAGATCGATCTGGATTTCCTAGCCGTTAGATCAAAATCATCGGCTGAAGTTAGATCTAAGGGCTTTAACCTCGACATAATTTAGGTTTGCTGTTCCAGGAATCCGCAGCTCTGTTCGTTTGCCCTCGCAAAAGAATTTCACAGGAAATTGCTCATGGCATGGCATGGCGGCACACTGTTATATTTTACCCCACATTTTTCCTGTTACTGCGGAAGTTTTAATTCTCTGACGTCAACGCAAGAATGGCCAACGACGCAGGAGGTTCTGAGGGCGATAGCGAAGCGTCGCAACCGCCGGAGCATTCGGTGGCTCCCATGGAGGCTTTGCTGGTTCAGCAAACCGCGCTGCTCAGCACAATGATGCAGCAGATGAAGGACCTCAACACGCGGGTCGAGGCGGCTGAAGAAGGGGCTGCGAAGGCCGCCTCTCAGGGTGGCGGATCCGCTCAGAGCGGGGAAGCAGAACTGGAGGCACTGCGACAGTTACCGTACGTGCCCCACGCCTCGGGGAATCCTTCTCCAGTGAGGCCCGCGACACTGGAGACGGACATGGCGCAGATGTACGACTTGTACAACGACAAGACGTACGATGCTCTCTCCAAACGCACGAACTCTTCGATGCGTTACGAGGACCTGGTGCTCGCACCCGCGTTGTCATATTTGCACGACGCGCTGGTGCACTCCGACGCCACGCTGGATGCTATTTCAGCGGACGGCGTTGATTCTCCCAGTCTTGACGAGCTGGGGGAGCGAGACTACGCCTTCACAACACCGTCAAGGGCATGTTCGCTCTCCTCAACAACCGCTACACCATGATCCAGCTCAAGGGCTAACATGGAGTCCGACGTGACTGTGCACGGCGGAACCCGAGGCATTGCAGGCCAAGCTCGCATTCATTGGGGAGAAGGTCTACGCTGGGACAGACGGGCTTGTGATCGACAGCGTGCTCAAGTGGCTCAAGGAGTTCGATGCCCACAAGGCGAAAGCGGTTCTGACGATGCACGCCAAGGCCAACGCCAAAGCTTCGATTTTTGGTGACCGGCCACGAGGGGCTGGGAAAGGTGGCGACGCGAGCAAAGGCTGCGGCGGGCTTGGGAACGGCGAGGGAGGTAAGGGTACAGGGTTTGGGCTCGGCGCCTAGGCCCACACCTAACTTCCCGCGCGGGAAGACGCTGGGTATCCTCCGCCCCTCGGGGTGTCCAGCGAAAGGAGCCCACCCTGCAGGAAAAGGTGCGGAGCAGAAGGGGGGCATGGCGCGCAGCTGGCGCGAACTCCGAGGTGGTGGAGTGGATCAGCAGAAGGGTAAAGATCCGCTGGGTCGACAAGGCGCCCTTGCCGTTCAATAACGGGATATCCTTAGCGGGCGCCACTCCGTCGCAAATGGAGTGGAGGGACGCCGACGATACCCCCTCGTGGGGATCGACCCCGACTGCCAGGAGTACAAGCAATTCGACGTGCGGGGGGAGTTATTCCAGTTCGGCGCCCTTCCTTTAGGGTGGAGCGACTCCCCTTGCATTTTCGTCAAGGTGATGAAGGTGCTTGTGGAGTGCCTTCGCTCTCCACGGTCCGCGGGAGGTGCAGAAGCTGCAAAGCGGAAGCAAGGTGCGCCAGCGGTGGGCAGTTCGCAGACGAGCTGGAGGATGCGGGCGCGAGGAGCATCAGCAGGGGGCGCGTGTGCTCCCTTACATGGACGACTTCCTGGTGATGCTGAGCCACTTCACCTCCCGGAACCCGGAGCCTGATGCGGCGAATGTGGCGCCTGTGGATCCTACTCGATCTAAACGACATCAAGTTGCATGCGAGGTACATCAGAAGCCAGGCAAACGAGTGGGCGGATCACTTGTCCCGGGACAAAGACCTGAACGATGGCGCCTGAACTGCAGGTGGTTCAGGTGGGCCGAGCAGGAATGGCACCGTCACACCGTGGACCGCTTCGCCTCCGAGCTCTCCGCTCAGCTCGGTGACAATTCCCTGCCGGAGCTAGCGGTGCAGATGTAGGCGGCACGCTTTGGGGGACAAGACGGTGGGAAACTACCGGCCTTAAGGCAAAGGCCTTCCAGCAGTTCCGTGTGGCGGAAGGCTGGCCATGGCTGCCAGCTGCGGAGGCCACGGTCCGGTTTCACATTGTCCACCTGATGTCCAAGGGCACCGTCCAGGCAGCGAGCTTGCAGCCCTACCTCTCCGCCATCAACGACTACCACGAGGAAAGGGGGTACCCCGGGCCTGCGAAGGGCCGGAGTGTATCCCGTGCAGTGAAGGGTATGTCCTCCCTGCAGGTGCAAGTAGTTGAAGAGCGGGTGGAGGAGCGCACGGTGCAGACGTGGCTTCCGGCGAGGCAGGTCTCTGCAGTTCATGCACACGGGCTTAGGATGCACCCGGTGGGTAGGGCGGAGACGGAGCTGCTCCGGGCTTGCACCTACGTTATGTTCGCATTTGTCACATTTGGCAGGCCGGACACGGCTCTTCATGCTGCGGGAGCATGCCAATGTGACCGACGGCATTGTCTCGGTGGTTCTCCACAAGGAGAAAGGCAGGCAGGGGCTAATCATTCCCGCGGCGGGAGTGTTGGGCCTGGTGCAGCTCCTGCAGAGCATTGGGAGCAGGCACGCGATGTTTTGTGAGTACAGGAGCAGGCAGAGAGCTCGGGAGAGCGGTCCACCTACTGGAGGCTGGTGTGGGAGCGGGATTGACTCCAGTCGGCTCAGGCCAATGACTGGGTGCAGTTGGCGCTGGGTAAGCTGGGGTGCCCCCGGAAGGGGGCACTTCTCTGGACACAGCACCCGCAAGGGTGCCTGTACCTGTGCCAGGGCAGTTGGCATTGCGCTCGAGAAGTACTGTTTCCTGGGCGGGTGGTCTCAGCTGTCCTCAGCAAACTGCGTTGCGTGCAGTGTTTAATTCGGGAAGTGAGCTGGGTGCATCGAGCTAGGTCCAGCAAACCAAGAGCATCCAGCTGCCGCATGCGCTGAGCTGGGAACGTCTTGCCACTACGAGCAGATCCACACGTATGTGGATCCTGGCATGGCACTGAGCTAGGCACCGAGAACTCACAACATTCTGTTGGCGAGATATGTGCACGTCCAGGTTCGCAGACCGCACGATGTACCGCCAGGTACACGTCAGGGTGCACGCGCTGATTTGCAGAATAGAAGTGCATCCGGGTGCATGTGTTGAGCCGGGCAAGCCGTGGTGCATTCAGTATGAAGCGTTCAGCTAGACACAACGAGCCATGCACGTCGAGCTGGGCACCCCGAGTCAGGATCCTCGAGCTTCGTTCCACACTAGCTTCTGGTGCCGTGCCAGGAAGAGCCGAGCCTCGTGCTGAGCTAGGCACGTACGCGGTACGGCACGTAATAAGCAAACGTACCTGGGCAAACAAGCTGGACGTTATTAAAATATTCAGCCGAGGTGTTCCTCCTATCACAGCCACTTCCCACCAGTCAGCTATTAATTCTCGTGGGTGTTTTGCATCACGTGGTGTGCCAGACTTGATTCGTCGAGCTTAAAAGAATGAGCCAGTAAGCAAGGTGAACAATACTTGTAGCATAATGATAATAGCTATCGCGGTTTTTTTCAGCCTTAGCAGTTAGCACCCAAGCGAAGGTCGAAGGTGCAGTAAGCAACTGGAGTACTGTCGTCACGTCGCGTCGTGCACCCCAAGCCGCAAGGGGTATAAACTAAGGGGATGCCACGCCCAGTATGTAACGCGGCGGCTACAAGACGCACGCGCCCACAGCCGTTCGTGTCACCTCTCATTGCAAAATAATTCAGATGCACCGTTAGATCCCTCTCGAATGCCATCTTCCTCGCTTCTCAGCGTTTTCAGTGTTTTCAGAATCGCTTCCTGGCTTCCAAAACTCAAAAAATCAGTTCTCGGCGGAAAGTACATACTGCCCTTTCCTGCTGTGATATATTGCAATATGTATACTTGAAGTGTGCATATTGCAATACCATCCATCAGCACGTTGCCCTCAGCTCTGCCGCATTGAGCATATTCACATTTCGCACTCTAGTTTTCAGATGTCTTGAGCAATGTGTAAGATCTAGGTTACGATCCAAAAAAATCGGTTCTCTAGCACTATGATTCTACTTTGCGAGTTACGGGCTGAGTGCTGCACCGAACATATCTACTAGCATTCATACGTTATATTTAGCGATGCAACGGGAATCTCCCATAGAGGCGAACTTTTGGACATGCACTTTGCATTTGTTGTTGGCATCCGCCCTTTGGGTATTTCCGCCCGAAATACAAATCAGTCATGCACTTCCCTTGAGGTCACGGGCTCAAGGGAAGCGCTTGCGTACGACAAATAGTTACTCGAAGAAAGTTCACCGAAATGATGGCGTTCATCCTTTTAGTATGCGCCCAAATCCCTCATGCGTCCCTCAAAAATCGGTTCTCACTCGTGTTTCCAAGGGGCATGCGAGCAGCATTGTGCACGCATGCCCCTCGGAAAAAAACACGATATCATTCGAGGGTGTAAGATAACATCCCGCTGAATGCTGTGTGAAAAAATATCATGTGCACCAAGAAATATATGCATACAGCAATAAGCAGACCATCCGTTTTCATCGTTAAAATGTAAAGAAATGTTCGGTCAAAGCTTTTGTCGGAACGCTCAGAAGCGATGAAGTTGGGATTCTGAGACGATCGAGCGGCAAAACTGAACTCTCAGGGTTTTCGAGTAACTCAACCCTGCATCGCACGGCTCTCCCTAAGTGCGTCTTGTAGCCGCCGCGGCAAACATTGGGCGTGGCATCCCCTTAGTTTATACCCCTTGATTGCAATATGTATACTTGAAGTGTGCATATTGCAATACCATCCATCAGCACGTTGCCCTCAACTCTGCCGCATTGAGCATATTCACATTTCGCACTCTAGTTTTCAGATGTCTTGAGCAATGTGGAAGATCTAGGTTACGATCCAAAAAAATCGGTCCTCTAGCACTATGATTCTACTTAGCGAGTCACGGGCTGAGTGCTGCACCGAACATATCTACTAGCATTCATACGTTATATTTAGCGATGCAACGGGAATCTCCCATAGAGGCGAACTTTTGGACATGCACTTATTATTATTTTACTATAATACATTTACGTCGATGAGTAAGGCAAGGCCTTCGGAACGATCTACTAGAGTCTGTTCCCCTCATACATAACTGTCTGCAAAGCAGGAAGCATTCCAATAACTATGGAAGCAGGAGGCGGCTCGGCACTAATGAGACGTGTCGGCCACCATGTCGGTCAAAAACATCAGCAGGTCACGGATCTGATGCCTGGGGGGGATGAAGAATCGGGCAGTGGGGGTGGAAGGTGAGGGCCCAAGGGTGCCCCATCCCCTGGGCCTTGGCCCCCGTGGGGCTGAGTCCCCAAGGGGGCTCAGCCCCTGAGGGGCAGGGGGGAGGGTTTTATTTTAAGTGATTTCCTAGTATGTTACTAGCATGCTTTTTGATTTTTGTGCTCTTTTTAGTTTTCGTACTGAGCTTCATGATGCTTGGGTTTTCATTGGTGATTTTATCCTCCGGCATGATACCCGTTTCATGGAGGATGCTTCTCTCCCTAGAGTGCCGTCTGCATATTCTGGACAACTTTTTCAACAAGGGTTTTAGCCCACGGTGAGGAACACCAATCCTCTTTAATACTTTTCCAAAGCCTGCTGGTCAGTATCCCATGAGGGTGAGCTCCCTTGGCCACCTTGTGGCGTTTAAGAAAGGGGTGCCCGCAACACTTCGATGAGCTCCGTCCAGGTGTGCACCTGGGTACTGCTCCTGCATACCCGACACAACACTATTCTCAGTCCAAGGACACAGCTGGATCGGTAGTGGACACTCTCTTTCCTCAAGTGCTTGTTTTATCATATCGGGGTGTATTCCCGTTTCTTTGAGCATTTTAGGTTTTAACTTCTTGTGCGGCACAGCATTCATAAACCACTTTAACAATTTAATTTTCAGTTGCTCATTATCCAGCTTGTTGCTCACCGGACAGCCCATGCTAGCGCTATCAATGGACAATATGACTACATCCGAGTACTTATCTTTGTAGCATCCCTCTCCTGGTAGTGTGTAGGGCCCCTTTCCGGACCAATAGTCATGGGGAATAAAGGGAATAGTCCCTCTTGGGTATTTGAAGATCAGTTCAAAGCCTTTATCCGTCCATTTTTTAAGGTTTTTTGGAGACAATGGCAGAATCCAAATCCCCTCGAAGCCTTCCGAGTTGGTGGCCGCTTCCAATCCACGTGATAGGGTCGCCATGACCGCAGATGCTTCCCTCCTCACATCTCCATCGAAAGGCGGGTTTCCATAGACCTTGTAGCCCTTGCCAGTGATCATGTTTATATATGCATCAATTGCTAGTCCATCCCAACCAATTCTCCCTTTGTGGCAGAAAGGTCTAAGCGCTTTTTTAATCGCTTCTGTGGGTGTGCATCTTCTCCTACTTATCCTCGGATGTGAGTTTACCGGGTTACAGAAAAGCTCGCATCCGTCTTTTTCTAATCCTCTTTCATCAATGATTATGTCTAAGAGGTCTGGTCTTATTAAATAGCATAACAATTTTTCGGGTCTCCTGACTCATTGTCACACGCTATTAGTGCTGAATGGATATCATTAGCCCGTTGCGTATATTTGCTAAGAGATGGCTGTGGTGTGTCCGTTGTTAGTTTGTGCAATCCCATTAGCTTCCAAAATTCTTTCATTTTGATATACTGCAGGTCATGGAAGGTTTGGCTCCCACTTTCATGTGTGCTGAAGGGTGAGGCAGATACTGCAACCGTGCGAGGAAGACAGATACGCTGTCCGGCTAAGCTCGCTAGGAATCAAACTGATAATCTCATAAACAGTGTCTGGCCGAGGCTTTATGCTCTCGGAAACCCAGACAGTAAACAATGACTGTACTACTGTACTGTACTACTGTACAGTACAGTGCTAGGATGTCACGGACACGAACGGAAGCAGGGTCAGGCTAGGGGCTAGTCAGAGCCCATAATAACTAAGCCTAAACCCGAAGTCCAGCACACCACCCGTGGGTGTGACTACCTAGCAAGGCAGGTACAGGATATACAGCCACGAGATAATAAACAAACACCTACGTGCAACTCGGTGGAAACCGATCACTTCTAGCTGGGTGCCGGGGTCTTGACCCGGTCATCCCACTACTGGGCTAAAGCTAATCAAGCTGCCAGGACAATTGAAAAGAAACTCAGCCACTTTGAAGCTGGTCAGCAGAGCTGAGTTCAGCGGTCGGGATGTGAACACAGAAGATCCCCGAAGTGAATTGTAAGCTGTCCTTTTGAAATCGAGCACCACCAGGCCCAAGTGGGCAAGGTGGTTCCACAGCAGAAAGTAAATCAACTGAAGAACTCAGACAAGCAGATTCCCATGGCGGTTCGAACATTGAAGAAAGAGATAAAAGAACTCGATCATCTGGCGGCCAATCACGGATGCCCGTAGCACCAAGTGGTGAAACCGAGGCAAAGAGATCTCCAGCAGACCGACGGACGGTGGCTCCGGGCTCAACCAGGCCCCTGTCACCACCGCCCACGGCAACCAGAGATGCCGTAGCGCCGGCCAGTAGAGAGCAACAAAGCATGGAAGACATTAATGCACACCGGAGAAAACTCGGCGGAGCCCGCGGACGGCACACCGGAGTCAGACTGTCCGGCGATGCTCCCCCGTCATCAAGGTCAGAGTCAGAGCCATGCCCAAGAGTGCCGAAGGAGTCAAAAGCCACCCGCTGCCCGCCGTCAGAGTCATTGTCAGAGCCGCGGTCATAGTCAGAGCCTTCAGAGTCAACGTCAGAAGCCTCGATCCTCATGCCAGCAAACAGCGGAGCCGGTGCAGAGTCGCCAAGCTGGAGTGACGGGACAGAGCCAGGCAAGCCGAGAGAGCCATGGACAGCTACTGGCGGGTCACGAGGTGCAGGCACACCACCAGCCACGAGTGCAGAGGGATCCCGAACCGCAGAAGGTGGCGGAATCGAGTCCTGTGCACCCGAGTGGAATGTGGCCAGACCAAACTGAGCCATGTCGCCCTCGCCAGCTGCCGCATCCTGAGCGGAAGCCGCCGCATCCTGAAAGTGCCGCAGAGATGTGGGCTCAGCCGTCACAAAAGAATGTGCCGACAGCTCGCACACCTCTGGGCGACCCTCCATCGTGCAGAGCGACTCGAAGGCATGTTCATCCCCAGCGTCATAGAACCGCTGGAAACGAACAGCCAAGCAGTCAGTCTCATAGTCTTCAACTGCACCACAATAGTGGGCAGAGTGAAGACCGCCGTTGGGGCATTCAGCATGCCAGTGCTTCAAACCACTCCGTGCACACACCGCATTTCTGCAGTGGGGCACGAAGGCACCACTCTTCTTGTCAAATGAGACAGGAGGAGCGGTGCCAAGTGGCTGAACACCAGCACGATGATGCTTGGCAGCAGAGCGGGTAAGGTGCTTGCCCGCAGGCGGTGGCCCTTCCCGCTTCTGCCGCTTCAGGTCACGAATGTCCTGTTGCATGCGCTCCAGCTGCTTCTGGAGACTGGACAACGCCGCAGCCAGGTCAGACGCGCCATCGCCGAACGACAGAGCAGAGACAGGGGCGTCAGAGACTTTCAGGCCGTGGCGGAACTGCTCCCGCACACGAGCCTGAATAGTCAGGAGAGACACGCCCTGCCGCTGGTCAGCTCGAGCCAGAGAGTTAGCCAAATCACGGTACAGCCACGAATCGCCGAGAGCCTTTAGAAACTGCCGCTTCACCGCGTCCTCTGGCAAGTTGTGGGAACGCTGAACGTCCCTCAACAGGCCATTGAACTCGCGGATGCCACGGTCAGGATCTTTGCCGCTGGGGATGCGGACCGCCAGCAGCAACTCAAAAGAGTCAAAGGGTTCCGAGCGCTCCTGGAGCATGCGCACCACCTCAAGGGCAGCGCGCTTGCCATCTCCAGGAACGTCGGACCCAGAGGCCTCAAGCCAGTCACGAGCAGGTGAGCCAGGGCGAGCCAGAAAGGTCAGAGCCGAGAGCAGCAATTCATTGGCCTCGTGCCTAGCCTCAACTGCCATGTCAGTCAAGTCAAACAGGGGAGCAAACGCCGATGACTGAAGCACGAACTGCGTGCGTAACTCATGCATCAATTGTGAAAAATGTCCACCGCGTCTGTCTCTGTCCCTGCAAAGCGCCCCGATTTGTCTCCTAGAATTTTAGTGGCAACGGTCTTGGCAACTTTTCTGTCGAAATTCTCCCGAGCCAACTGCTTGAATTTGTCCAAAACTTCCCTCGCAGCTGCGGTGGTCGGAGCTGGCAGCTGCGGGGTGTGTGGTGTCGCAGAATGCTGCGCACCCACATCGTCGAAAATGGTTTCTAATCTACGGACGCGAGACCGCGTCATGTTCGCTGCGGTAACCATGATAGAGAGACAGGGGAGAAGGTTGAGCTAAACAGGGAGATGGCGCAAGAACTCTTACAGCGGCCAGATGTTCTGTAGAAGTCACAGCTGAACAAATCGAAACTTACAGGTCGTGAGCGGACATGAGAGCGGCCAAAATCAGTTACGACCTCGCCGGAGCCAGCGGCGCACGAAATAGATCAACTCCCCTCGCGACGATGCTGCTGTAAAATAAAAATGATCCGTCACAAACTGATCTCCTGCGCAGCGAAGGCGAGCACAACGTGTGCCGCCATCACTGCCACGTTAAAAGGCCATACCGTAAGAGTAATACACCACCGCCCAAGTGGGCGCTCAACCCCTCCTACGTCCTACTTAGCCGAACATGGCAACAGCAAGGCGCTGTGCCATCATCAGAATCACCGGAAAGCCGGTGCGGGCCATAATCTGCGAGGAAGACAGATACGCTGTCCGGCTAAGCTCGCTAGGAATCAAACTGATAATCCCATAAACAGTGTCTGGCCGAGGCTTTATGCTCTCGGAAACCCAGACAGTAAACAATGACTGTACTACTGTACTGTACTACTGTACAGTACAGTGCTAGGATGTCACGGACACGAAACGGAAGCAGGGTCAGGCTAGGGGCTAGTCAGAGCCCATAATAACTAAGCCTAAACCCGAAGTCCAGCAAACCGTTCCCTTCCTTGTTTTCGAGGGCCTGTACATGCTGGCCTCTGGCAGTGCGGAAAGTGGCCTTGACTCTGTTAGGTCCTTGTCTATTTCTGCCAGCGGGAAGATCTCGTCTGCGGTAAATGTAGGTGTGCCTGAATTTCTACCATCTATCATCATTTTGGGATCACCCTTTACGGATTGTGTTAATATTTCTTGCATCTCTTCGTTCTGTCTCTCTCGTAGTTTATGTAACTCATCCCCTTCTCCAGGGCACTTGAGTTGTATGTAAGTCGTCGCATTTGAAAAAGTCGCAATTGAAGATCTGCGCTGCCTCCTTGCGCGTGGGGATACGGTAGTGCTCGACGGTGCCTGGGAGCTCTGGAAGCCGCATGTTGAGGGCATCTTTGGCGTAGGACCAAGCCAAGTGGGGAAAAAAGCAAACATTGCCAGTGTAACTTTCCTGGAAAAGATGAAAAGCGAAGTTAGTGGAGCTGTTGGAATTTGGGTAATGCAGGATGGGACGGAGAACGGGGAAAACGGGGAAAACGCGAAAAAAGCGAACGCGGACCTGATCCCGTTTGTTTTCCTTCTCGACCTTGTTCCATTCGCGGTTGAGGGCGCAGAAATAGTTGTACAACGTGGATGCTTTTAGTTTTTCCTTGGAGTTGTGCTTTTGCGTGATGGTGGCATCGTCAAGGAGCCAGGCCATGAGCATATCTGGCGCGGAGGGCTCGTCGCGGGTGGTGGGTTTCAAATTGTAGTCATTGGGCTTCATGTTTTCGCCCATGCCCTTTCGACTAACAAATCTAGAGAATGAATTGGACGCGGTTTTCGTGTTCTTGTCGGTATTCTTCTTTTGTTTATTCGCGTCGGCAGCAACTTTGCTCTTCATATCGCTGATAAACGAAAGGAACCCTCCAACAGCGACAGAGTTTTCTGCAGGGTTCGGGTCATATGGTACAATCGCACCAGCAGAATTGGGCCCAATGGGGAAGGGCACAGCGACAACCCGCTGCTTCTGTCGGGTTACGTGATCGTGTTCCATACAGGCCCGCTGCTTCCTCGCCTGAATATTGTCCGATCCATTGAGGAGTGTCCGCTTCATTCTGAAATTTTGGCGATTGTTGTAAAATGAGGAACGTCCAGGAATTTGGTCAAATGTATAGGGCCGAATTTCGATCGATTGGGTAGAATCCACGGGTAGGATGAAATCGATATAAAATCAATGGTCATAATTTGAATTATAGTGACAGAATTCAAAAATCGCCGAATTTCAAATTATGGAAAATAAAATAACAAAATAACAATAATAATACAATCGCGGGACGCGCGACTCGACATGACCGAATGACATGACCGCCGACCAAATCGGGTCGAATGACGATGACGTGACAGTCGACCGATCGCGATCGCCGACCGAATGCATGACCGCCCGTACGATTCGGGTCGAATGACGATGACGTGACCGCCGACCGAATGCATGACCCCCGAGCGCCCACGGAATGACGATGACGATGACGATGACGCTTGACGATCGATGACGATGACGATGACGGTCACGACCATCATCATCATCATGACAATGAATGAAATGACAGTGACCTGAACCAAATTGCAAAACCAAATTGCAAAACCAAATTGCAAAACCAAATTGCAAAACCAAATTGCAAAAACGAAATGGGAAGCGGTGAATATATAAACCACGGTCGTAATGGGGGAAACGATGTAATACGGTCGTAATGGGGGAAACGCTGGAATATAACGTTAACCGCTTGTATAAATTATACAAAATGTAATAATTGAATTCTGAAATACAGCAGCGAGAGCATTGTGCAAAAGCGACAGCAGGCATGAAAACTACAAAAGTGACGTGGAACCTACTAAAGTGACGTGACAAAAAGTGCCATTTGAGCTCTGAGAGCAGGACTGCCCTACGATCAATCGAGTGCTGAGTCGGGATATATATATATATATATAAATATATGTGTGTGTGTGTGTATGTGTGTTTGTCAGTGATATACGCTTATACGGATGTATATACCGTATCATGGTCACCGGACGACCGAAGCTGGACAGCTGGACAACCGTAGAGGTCCCTCATGGGAACACTGACTTTCACCCCCCATAAGGGGGGAGGTCGGTGGTGCCCTGTGTCACCCCTCGCCTGCTCGGATGTCACTTGCAGTGCCTGCTGTCTGCTCCGCTCGCGTGTCACGGTCCGTCCGCCAGCTTAAACTCAATTATCTTTCAGTTTAATCCGACTTTAGACGAACCGAGAACCCTATCTCACTGTGCTTTGACATTCACCTGAGAGTATATATATCGGCATATATCTACTTTCCTATAAGGTTATGGGACCTTTACACGCATATTCTTTGCCTCGTTGATTCGTTGACTAGATCGCTTCGCGCCCGGCGATTCTATTTCCGACATTTTTTACCGACACTACTGCCGACATTTTTATACCGACACTTACCGACAACGGCCGGCTTGCTTTCGCATCGGTCACCCCCGACATTTCTATACCGACACTTCCCGACATTTACCGACACTTCACGCACTTTACGTGCGTCACAATTCGACTAAACCGACAATTCCTTTGTGTTCTTCAACCTCTGGACGACAACACCTGATCTGCAGCAAAAGTGGCTTACCTGACGCCTATTTTGACTTCACCGACGTTTTCCCCGCGAAATTCTACTACAATTTGACCTTTTCATCGTCTGATTTGGTTGGTATTACGAGATTTTACGTTTTTCAACGCAAACCCAAACTTTGACCTTACGGATTTTACAGCCGCGGCTGAATGGCTTCTTTGCGCCAGCATGCGCGCATGTGCGCGCTGAGATCAGCACTTCACCTGCTTCGACAACGACAATTTACCACTGGTCACGACCTGGTGATGCCTGGTGGTGCTTGTGCACCAGGCACCGAATCCGACTCCGGCATTTTCGACTTGAACGACAACAAGGACTTTGACTCCTACAAACTCGCCTCTCCGCATTCTCCGATTTCATTTGGCGCAACCTTTGGTCGCCATCTGGTGGTGTGTGGTGGTGTTGTGACCACCTCCCACACCCACCTCAACCTTTCCATCTTCGCTTTTACTGAATGCAGCTTCTCGACCCGAGGCACTCTCCGCATTTTCGAACCCCAACCATCTCCCTACACCGACACGATTCGTGCGGTGGTGCCGGGCCACTTTCGGCTTTGGCCTCGCATAGGGGTGGGGTGACCACTTCGCATTTTGGCAACGCTCGACCTTTATCCACATCAAGGACACCGCCGCCGACACTTGAGCCTGCTCAATAATTTTAGCAGCCTACCCCGTGGGAGTAGCTAATCCCCACGGCACATACATGGGTGTAAGCCCCTAGAGCACAACACAAGATTAGCGCGGGCGGATGCCGTACTAGCTGGGTTGGAAAAGACCCCTTGATTCTTGTGACGTGTGCAGTTAGGGTTTCCGTGCTTGTGACTTAGGATCCTGTTGTGGCACCTCATACCTTCGGGATGAGGTGGTGTCACGGGGAGACTGACTCACATCCCCCCCATAAGGTTGGGTAGAGCAGCCTCTTCTGTCACCCCTCGCCCCGAGGTGCCACGTCAGCTGGTCAGCAATCACCATCTTGCAGTTCCCTCCGATAATAAAACACACACAGTATTTTATCATCTTATCTTAGCCTTCGTTTCTGCAGCATCCGACTGTTTCCGCTGTTTGGCTTGACTAATATATGATTTCGGTTTCTTCAACGATCCCGACGTTCTGCTGACTACACCTGTTGAGGAGGGCCGCGAGGAGGAGTACAGCGACCAGCTCTCCTATATGTATTTCAGTATGGGAGCGACCTCGTGCACTCCCTCAAGTCCACTGGATTCAAGCTCCCCAACGGTTTTACTCTTGACAATGACACCGCCGACGCCGACTTTGCCTCCCTCACTGCCGGCTTGGGACACGTGATGTTACCCATCTCGTACAACGAGGCGGCGAAGTTACTGGATCTGGAGCACGAGCACGAATTCTATCACGTCACCATGAACGAGATTCTTTTCTGCCTCTTGCCCCACCCTCTTCGTGGAAGTGCCCTCACCCTCTACCGCGAGTGTGCTCGTTCCCATCCTGCCGACGGCCGTTACGCCCTCCAGCGACTCCGTTACGAGGTCGAGGGTGTGCCCGACGCCGATGGGATGCGCTACTGGACTCAGATGCGTGCGATTGTCATCTCTGAGACCGTGGACCCTGCGCCCCAACTAGCCACAATTCGACGACTTTGTGAACGACATCGCAAGGTCAAGCCGGCGTACGGCGACTCTGACCGCGTGGCAGACCTCTGGCACATCTTGGCCGAGTCCGCGAAGAAGAGCCCCTACGTCACCCCCCTCTACCTGGTGGTGCTCCGCGAGTTGCGTTCAGGTCATCCCTTCACTTTTGACCGCCTTGCCCTTCGCATCCGCCTTGCCTTTCGGGACGAAAGCCCCCTTGCCACACTTTCGTCCCAGCAGGATTCCGCCGCTCCGTCTGGCTCCTCCGGCTACCGCCCCAAGACCCAGACTCAGAAGCCCCAGACTCCTGACCCCCCCAACCGCCCTACCGCCATGGCACTCCGCCCGCAGAGACAGTCGAAGGCGCCGCTTGATGGGGAGTGGGTGGCGGACTCCCCCACTGCCCTGTACAAGAAGTGGTCCGGCACCGGCTACCCGTGTGCGGTGTGTTTCCGCATGTGGGGTGTCACTGACGCGCACGCAGGCACCCGCGGTGCTTGCCCTTACGTCTGCATCGAGGCCTTCGCCAACGACAAACATCTTGAGACGTCCAAGCCGGCCGCGCCCCGTCCGTCGCTTCGGCCGCCTCCCGCAGGCGGGACACCTGACCCGCCGCCCGCGGGCAATGCGCCTGCCCCGTCGGCTGACTCCGGCTTGGAGCCGGCGTTCCAGTCCGTTCAATTGCAGCTGCCCGCACCTGGTGGTGATGGCGTGATTGACCCCGTCGATGCCGCCGCTCCGGTGGTGAATGTGGACGATTCCGACGCACCTCCGCTGGTGGACGGGTCTGTTGGTGCCTCCCTGGCCTTCCAGGACGAGGACACCGACTGGCCGGCTCTCCGCTCTTCGCCCGTTTGGGTGCCGCACGTTGCAGAAGCTGACGATGTGAGCCCCAAACCCTAGATTGAGACCCTGAATTGACACATCACGATTTAGCTAGTAACTAGGAAACATTGCATTTCTCCTAGCCGCCTGCCCGGGAGTACCGGCTGGCCCTGCAGTGCACCTCCCACCTTCGGGGTGAGGTGGTGTCATGAGAACACTGACTTTCACCCCCCATAAGGGAGGTGCATGGTGCCACTGTGTCACCCTCGCCTGCTCGGATGTCACTTGCGATGCTGTACGCGCTCCGCTCGTGTGTCACGGTCCGTCCCCCAGCTTAAACTCAATTATCTTTCAGTTTAATCCGACTTTAGACGAACCGAGAACCCTATCTCACTGTGCTTTGACATTCAATGAGTGTATATATCGGCATATATCTACTTTCCTATAAGTCCCGGGAGTCTAACAAACCCTAAGCGATGAGTGCACAAAATACTTAGGGGTTTTTGTTCCCGAAGCTATAAAGCACCGAGCTGACCTAGTGACCTGGCATCTCGGATCGAGGGGTGACACACGGGCAGAGCTGCCGTCCCCATGGGGAGGGGGGGTGGGGGGGCAAAGTCACTACCCCCATGACACTACCTCACCATGAAGAGGTTTTCGAGCAGTTTCCCTGCGACTAATTTCAATATGCCTTATCAATTTATTGTGGATGCAATATATCACACATCTTCACATCTTATATACTTGCTGCATATTTTCTATTACAAAACAACCTGGGCTACATCAAATGTATTTTCATCTGTAGCCAAGTCTGAGACGAGGCCAACTCTGCTGACTCTGTATTCTCTCCTCTGAGCTCACATATTATTTCCCTCAACTGTTCGCTAAGATGAATGTCACATCCGCTAACTTTCCCCAACAGATCGTTGATATATGAAGTCAGACCCCCCCTATCCTATAGGGTGTCTCAGCTACGTCGTGCCTCCTGGCACATTTCCGCAGTATTACATTTGCGCTAATTACGATAATTCGGAGCGATATGGGGTTTTTCGAACGGTTAGAAAATCCCTTATGTCTCCACAATCTTCCAGTTATTCAATTACCCTTTTCTTCGTCGTCATCGTTTGCCTCTTATGCATGCGTACGCTGTAGTTTCGGCTTCTTGACCTAACAACTAAACCAGGTATTTCAGCAATACCGGGGAGGAACTTAAGGGAACTGCATCTTGGCTGTTAGTGGTATTCAAATGCTGGCGATTTCGATGGCAAAATTATATTCACCATTTGCAATCACTTGCCAAAAACAACCAGATACACAGTGAACTATTTACTTGTGTCTGGTTTGCCGATTCTTTTAAGGGTTACTGTAAAACCTCATCGATAGACAAATGCTTTCCCTGCGAGTACATGCCATCCGACCTGCCTGATAAACGGACACGTGCAAGGTGATGTCATAGATACATTTCATAGCCAGCGGCACTTCGTTCACTTTGATACAGTACAATGTGCATACCATGAAGTAGCATTTTTAATATGCAACACCAAGTTTATATACGAGTCGCCTACCCTGGCTTGCGATCTTAGCAGAAATCCAAATAAAACGGCATATCTTCAGGAGTAACTCATAGCTAAGGATCCACTACAACGAGGGCGTTGCATGAAGCCTCGGGGCGTCGCTCCAACCGGTCAGTCAACGTCTCCACCTTCTCCTGTCATGTCACTCAGATCCCCAATTCACCACATAAGATACACCAAGGTTAAAGCCCATGACGAATCATGCGGAATGAAGGGGTGGGCACCTTGTTGTCCGCAAGCGCCTGCAGGATGCGCCGCAGGGACTCCTCGATGCGCGCGCTCTGCTCAGCGCTCATCAGCGTCTGCTTCGGGGCAAATCGTGTGTGCGCTTCCGCGGTTGCTGCCACCAAGCGGTCCGCACGGCTGCCCGCCATCGCCAGGTCCCGCTTCATACCTTGCAGCCCTTCAGCCATCCAACTCCCCATTCCCCTCCCTTGCATCGGTATCCGTGGTCAATCCCATCTGCAGGAGTGGCACCCTGTACGCATCTTCGCAGTCCAGGCTCCCAGCACCTCCAGGATGAAAGCGCTAAGACACCTCATCCGAGCGGACAAGGTGAGGGGTCCCTGACCATCTGAGCCATCAGCTAACATGTGGCTTTCTTGTGATGTCACGAATGCCGTCCAAATTCCATACTGGAAGCGCGTTTGGCAGCACTGCCGAGTGCGGGGAGTGTAACGCACCGTTTTTGTGCCCCTCGAGCTCGTCGTACATACCCTGCTCTGCCGTTGTCAGGCGACGCGGCCGCATCCTGCCAGTCCCTCGCGGAGTTCGCCTCAGAATCTCCAGGTCACGGCCAAATACCGCCGTTACCCCGTGCACCACCCCAAGCGGCTCGCAACGCCACACCGACCCAAGCGGCTCGCAATGCCAGCTGCTGCTCGCCTAGACCATGCAGGTGCGTTCGATCTCGCCGGACATTCATCGCCGAATGCGCGCTGTTGAGGGCTGCATCATATTCAGCATCATGCAATCTTGTCAAAGGATCGAGAGTCACGTAATTGTTGATTGGGTCTCAGACATTTAACAGCGCCCTTTCGACGAGAAAGATCAACGGCTGCGTATGCAGCAGGGTGGCCCATGCGGCTGCATCCAGCACTCCCCGCCGGACTGCGTCCACATACTTTCAGATGCCACTGTGGATTGGACTGCCGCGCTGGAATAATCAGATACATTGGCGGCTTCCCCATGGATTCAACGATCCAATCGCCACGATACAAGCTTCGGATACATGGATTCAACGATCCAACCGCCACGATACAAGCTTCGGGTACATGGATTCAACGATCCAACCGCCACGATACAAGCTTCGGGTACATGGATTCAAGGATCCAATCGCCACGATACAAGCTTCGGGTACATGGATTCAACGACCCAACCGCCACGATACAAGCTTCGGGTACATGGATTCAACGATCCAACCGCCACGATACAAGCTTCGGGTACATGGATTCAAGGATCCAACTGCCACGATACAAGCTTCGGGTACATGGATTCAACGACCCAACCGCCACGATACAACCTTCGGGTACATGGATGGATCCCTCAAGGATCGAGACCTAGATGCTCCAATGGGATCAGTGCCCCCCTCAAGACGGTTGAGTCAAAAGCGGGGGCCCTTTCCTCAATGACACGGGTGCACGCAAGCCCACAAGCGGGGGTCATACTGGCTACTCCTCTATGATCTACGCTCCTTTCCCCGACCACAGCCGGGCCTGCTGTGCCGAATGCTGGCACAGCAGGAGTCATCGCGGAGCATCGCGGAGCATCGCCGAGACCACGGGACCACCGGCGGTTGGCAAAGCGCATAATCAACACATTGTGGTTGCGAGAAACCGATGCGGAAGAGCTCAGCGCGCCCCAGGCCTTGCTGCCGCCGTCCACCAACGAGCCAAGTGAGGTCGAAGCAGACAGGTGGGAAGGGCTCGACCTTTCCAGCTCGGCACAAATAGCTATGCGTTGCTGCAAATTCTCTTGGAGCTGAAGTAAGCTCACGACCAACCCGCATCCCGGCCTCTCGTCAGTTCTTCTAGGCAGACAAACAATAGATGGCCTTCGGCCGCGGCGGTCCCATCTCAATTTTCGTCTGAACAGTACCGAGGGGCGAGCGCTTCATCATGCTATTGAGATTGAGAGCAGCCCGTGATTAGTGTGGCAGGATGAACGCCACCCTGTGCGAGCCTTCAATGCAGCCTGACTGATATATTGAGATTGAGAGCAGGCCATTCGTGTGGCGGGAGGAGCCACCGCATGAGAGCCTCCATTGTGCCCTGACTGACTGATCGAGATTGACATCAGGCAGGCTAACAATCCGCACCGACCTTGATGGAGCGGTCGATGCGCTCTGCAAAGGCCTTATTGCGCTCCTCCACCTTCGCGGCGCGATCTCTCAGCTCTTCCTCCTGCAGCCACATTGCAGCCACGATTCAGAAAAACCCGTCGCACGCTGAGCAAAACCCGGAGCCACACACTAAGCGGCAAACTGAGCCAAAATGCAGTCACGTTTCGAAAAATACCTCACATGCTGCGCTACCCACATCGGGCCACACGCCGAGCCGCACATCGAGCCGCACATTGAGCCACATACCGAGGCACACGCCGAGCCGCACATCGAACGCATCAGGCCACATACGGGCACACGCCGAGCCGCACATCGAAGCCGCATTGAGCAACATACCGAGCCGCATTGAGCTGCACATCGGGCCACATACCGGCTTACACGCACCGCCGAGCCGCACGCCAGGCCGCACATCGAGCCACATACCGAGGCACACGCCGAGCGACACATCGAGCCGCACATCGAGCCGCACATCGAGCCACATACCGAGGCACACGCCGAGCCAAATGCGAATCCATACTTCGAGACACATACGGATGCATGTACTAACCCAAACATCGACAGACACATCAAACCACACTGCGGTCCACGCCCAAAACCACACATCTAGCCACATGCGGGCACTCGCCATGCTCCAGGACATGCTCCACGCCCCCCGGGCACTCGCCATGCTCCAGGACATGCTCCACGGCCCCCGGGCACTCGCCATGCTCCAGGACATGCTCCACCGCCCTCAGGCACTACGCCATGCTCAGGACATGCTCCACGCCACCCGGGCACTCGCCATGCTCAGGGCATGCTCCACGCCCCCAGACTTCGCCATGCTCAGGACATGCTCCAGCCCCACAGGCACTCGCCATGCTCGGTTGCTTCTCCACGCCCCTCAGGCACTCGCCATGCTCAGGACATGCTCCTGACCCCGGGCACTACCATGTGCTCAGGACGTAGCTCCACGCCCCCGGGCATCGCCATGCTCCAGGACATGCTCCCACGCCCCCAGGCACTCGCCACGTCACTCCCAGGACATGCTCCCGCCCCCGGGCACTCGCCATGCTCCAGGACATGCTCCACGCCCCCCGGCACTCGCCATGCTCCAGGACATGCTCCACGCCCCCCGGGCACTCGCCATGCTCCAGGACATGCTCCTCGCCCCCCGGGCACGCGCCATGCTCCAGGACATGCTCCATGCCCCCGGGAACTCGCCATGCTCCAGGACATGCTCCACGCCCCCGGGCACTCGCCATGCTCCAGGACATGCTCCACGCCCCCCGGGCACTCGCCATGCTCCAGGACATGCTCCACAGCGCAGGGCACTCGCCATGCTCCAGGACATGCTCCACGCCCCCAGGGCACTCGCCATGCTCCAGGACATGCTCCACAGCGCTGAGCACTCCCAGGGCATATGCAGGCTTGGGGCTGGGAGAGGGTGGGCGCAAACCTTCTCAGCCTGGCGTACTTGCTCCTCCCAGAGCTGCTCCACTCGCACGGGAAGCACGGCTGCAGCCCACGCGCGCCGCATCCCCGGGCAAAGGTTCTGTCCGAGGGTCTGTCCGGGGGGCTTTCTACTGAGCCCACCCTCGCCAGGTGCGTCATAAGCACATGGCTGGTCATGTGTCATGCTTCCTGCCCTCGCCAGGTGCGTCATAAGCACATGGCTGGTCATGTGTCATGCTTGCTGCCCTCGAGCAGGGGACATGGGGCGCGGCGCTAGAGGCACATACTGGGCCTTGGATAGAACCGGGAGGCCACCAGTTGGGTGTGAGGGGTACACGGCTCCGGGGTGTGAGCGGGGCACACCATGGGCCTCATGCGCATATTTCACATGCGTAGTTCGGAGGCGCTCCACCTCCTCCAGCAGCTTCATGCCCGTGCTCAGCTTGCCTGCGGACCCCCCTCCCTGTAGCATGCCCCCATGCCCCCCCTCTCAGCCCCGCGTCCCCTGCCCGGCACGCCACCCACGCCAGCTTGGCGCATGCCGTGGCCATCATGAGCGTGCGCTGGGGCATCGCCTTCGAGGTACGCACTCGCATGGAATCAGGGAAGAGGTTGCACCTCCATATCCGAGGGAGGCGGGGGCGGACGGGCTGGAGCGTCTCTCCATGTGTATCCGAGGACAACGCGAGGTGCCGTGGGCTAGGCTTGGGGCGCACCTCCGCGCACGAGGGCGAGGCAGGAGGGAGGGCTTCGATGGAGTGGGGCGCACCTCCGTATCCGAGGACGAGGCGGAAGGGACTGGAGGCGCGGGGCTTCCCGGCTTCATCCCACGCGCAAGCTCTTGGACCTTGGGACAGGGAGCCCAGCCGCTGCGCAATTCCGGGCGCGACGCCGTGCCCGTTCCAGGGAGCTCCGCGCCAGAACCCGCGGCCACCTTCACCAGTCGGCATGTGCCGTCCGGGGACAGCAGCACCGCCTGGTTGCCTGCGGCCGCGCTCCGAGCCGCCCCGCCCCGCGCTCCCCCGTCTCAAGTCCCTCGCTCTCCACACACAGAGTGGCGCACCGCATGCCCGCCGAGGTGAGCTCTGCTACGCCCCAGAGGATGACTGAGAGGATGACTCAGTGGATGACTCAGTGGATGACTCAGTGGATGACTCAGTGGATGACTCAGAGGTTGACTCAGTGGATGACTCAGTGGATGACTCAGAGGATGACTCAGTGGATGACTCAGTGGATGACTCAGAGGATGACTCAGTGGATGACTCAGAGGATGACTCAGTGGATGACTCAGAGGATGACGCGGTGGATGGCATGATGGATGACTCAGAGGATGACTCAGTGGATGACTCAGTGGATGACTCAGAGGATGACTCAGTGGATGACTCAGAGGATGACTCAGTGGATGACTCAGAGGATGACTCAGAGGATGACTCAGTGGATGACTAAGTGGATGACTCAGAGGATGACTCAGTGGATGACGCAGAGGATGACTCAGTGGATGACTCAGTGGATGACTGAGAGATGACTAAGAGGATGACTCAGTGGATGACTCAGTGGATGACTCAGAGGATGACTCAGTGGATGACTCAGTGGATGACTCAGTGGATGACTCAGTGGATGACTGAGAGGATGACTGAGAGGATGACTGAGAGGTTGACGCAGTGGATGACTCAGAGGATGACTCAGCTTGCGAGAGTAGGGAAGCGCCATAGCTCAATACCGTACGCCGCGAGGTGCCCCCCTCTCGAAACAGCACCTCCCGAGTCCACTCCGCTCTCTGCCACAACGCCGGGCCTTGCACAAGGCTTCCCCCATCAGCAGAGTGTGCGGCGGGCGCCCGGCCAGACCGTGGATCCGAGGAGGGCCTGCGTCGGATTTGCTGCACTCTGAGCTTCACATGCGGCGCTCCCTTTTGACTGTCGGATTGCAGGCTTTCTCTCGAATGAGCCATTCGAACTCGGAGGAGCTCCACGTGGGTTGCACGCAGTGAAGTGACGGCAGTGCAGTGTCCGCACCCGACATTGGCCTCTCCTCGAGCAAGAGTCCGTGCGTGGGCGCGGCCTCCTCCAGAACCTCCACGGAGGCCGTCTCCAAGGGCTCAGCGTCCTGCTCGCGCCGAGAGGAGGTGGAGGAGGACGCCGGTCAGAAAAGGCGCTTGCGTGGCACAAACGCGCCGCTGGGTAGAAGCAGCGCCGAAGGGAGAAGAAAGGGAACACGCAACAGTGCAAGTACAAGGGTCACGCCGTGGAAGGCACGGGGGCGTGTGGGGGGATGGGGTCACCTCCACGCCTTCCTCCCCGAGGGAGTGCGCCACGGCCAGCAGCCAAGGCAGTCGCACGCAGAACAGCGCGTCCCCCCACGCCACCACCAGCTGCGACATCTGGCTCCTGGTCCAGGCCGCCAGTGGGGAGCGCCCTGCTACCCGGTGCCGCCCCCACCTCCCGTCAAAAGCCGGCGCCCGCCCCCGCCCGTTAGATGCTGCGAGCATTATCTCACTGAACCATCGATTTTTGGCGTGTGCACCGAGGGTCTACCAGGGCAAGCGATTAGAACCGTTGATCCTGATCTCCAGAGCCTCCGGGCTGAATAGATTCTTGATGGTGCCCACCAGAGGCTACGAGCGTAATGCATCGAAATCACCGATTCTTCGCGCGTTTCCCCTTCGAGGTCCCCCTTGAGGGCACGGGCGTAACCGATTCCAACAAATGGAAGTTACGTAGCACCCACAGCTGGCTTGCCACAGCCCTAACACTGGCAGAGACCTCACCCTGCACGGGCAGGAGGGGCGCGGACTGCACGGGGTGGTGGAGCCGGATGGGCGGCAGCAGGGAGCGTACCGGCAGCATGCTCGCCCAGGTCCACCACGTCCATGCAGCTCAGGCAAGGCGTCTCGTCGGCGTCCAGCAATCCGCATGCTCCCAGGCGGTCCGCAGGCTGCAGCTGGTGAATCGCTTGCAGAGCTTCGCCGGAGCCCCGTGCCGCCCTGCGCACCCGACATGCCTCCCCACCCGTGCAGCCCGTGGTTACCTCCCCACCCGTGCAGCCCGTGGTTACCTCCCCACCCGTGCAGCCCG
>LGRX02020017.1:0-17954 GCA_001247695.2 Cymbomonas tetramitiformis
ACTTCGCGCCGAATCGGGCGCGGGGTGGGTGGATACTAACCCTTTGTTAGCGCTTGTGCGTGCTTCTTCTGCGGTCGCGAATCAGCGGCCAAGGGGGTTGGCGACGGCGGTGAGACACACACGTGGGTCAGGTGGGGCGGCGGTGCCGTGAAACGGGAGGGGCGTGGCGCGGTGTTGGCTTGGGGTGGGGAGCGGACATGATTGTGTGATTAATCAAGGGTGTCTATCCCACTTCGCGCCGAATCAGGCGCGGGGTGGGTGGATACTAACCCTTGTTAGCGCTTGTGCGTGCTTCTTCTGCGGTCGCGAATCGGCGGCCAAGGGGGTTGGCGACGGCGGTGAGACACACACGTGGGTCAGGTGGGGCGGCGGTGCCATGAAACGGGAGGGGCGTGGCGCGGTGTTGGCTTGGGGTGGGGAGTGGACATGATGGTGTGATCAATCAAGGGTGTCTATCCCACTTCGCGCCGAATCAGGCGCGGGGTGGGTGGATACTAATCCTTGTTAGCGCTTGTGCGTGCTTCTTTTGCGGGCGCGAATCAGCGGCCAAGGGGGTTGGCGACGGTGGTGAGACACACACGTGGGTCAGGTGGGGTGGCGGTGCCATGAAACGGGAGGCGCGTTGTATGTTGGCTATGGCGGCCGCGGTGCTGGTCTGTGCTGGGAAGTGGTTGTGTGTGATTATTCAAGCGTGACTCGGCTTATGGTTTACTCAGCTAATGGTTAAGGTAGGGTGTGTTGCGGGATGGATGCCATGGGTTGCATGTGTGACAGGCGGGGAATTTGGAAGACGGCCTGGCAGAAAGCTGCAGGATCTCCGATGCAGAAAACGTATGAAATTAGCTTTTGCAAATATAGCACGCCGTATTGATAGACATAGTTGGACCCTCCTAGCTAGTATGCTGCCTGCAAGATCCTAGCATAGCATATCTGGTAACAGTTATCTAACATTCCATGCCTGATTGCCACGTGCACTAATCTTGCACACGTGTCCGTATCACAGTGCATCCTGCCTGCCACGTGTCCAACCGTGGTCATACCGTGGCAAATTTACCGGGCACATGTGGTAATTTTACCATTGGGGGTCAATTTACCGGTCATATGTGGTAATTTTACCATTGGGGGTCAATTTACCGGTCGTAGGGGGGTACCATGGTAAATTATATACAGCAATGGTAAACAATAATATATAATTACCGCGCTATAAGTAAATGTGGTAAAATCGTGTTAGAAAAGTGCCTGGTTACCAATAGGAAATTACCCACGGGATTTATATCGCCACTATTAGTGTAATGGTGGTAAAACACCAATTTACCACCAGTTTACCACATTTTACCACCATTTTACCACGTTTATTTCTCAGTGTGTACCCACCAATGTGGTGAACACATTCCCCGAGTGCTCTCGATGTTCTCGAACCATTCTTGTACATACTTGTCCAATGACGCCTTGTCCTGTATCGACACACGCCCCGTGCAAGGTGGGTGCACGCGTACCGGGACATTCTATGTACCGGATACAAAGCAAGTACATACGCACCGTTATTCTGTTACATATGTACCCGGCATGCACCGCGCCGGGTACGCACCGAGAGCGTGTGTACTAGGCGTGTACCCCGTAAATATACCCTACGTGCTTGCAGTTGCAGGTGTCATGTGGGATGGAGGAGCATATTTTATCGCACCTTCGGGATGAGCTTGTGCGAAGTCAACTCCCTTATGATGGTGGTGAGGTCTCCAACAATCTTGGCGAGTGGATTAAAGGAATTGTCATCGCGTGGCCAAGCCGCGAGAGTTGCAAACATGCCGGAGACGAACATTACCAAGTACTCGTGCGCTTTCAGCTTCTTCGCCCTTCCATCCATAGCAAGCTTCAACAATTTTCATTGGCCACTTCCCCAAGCTCGTGGAAATTCGCCATCTCTAGCCCAAAAGCCAGCGGCATCCAATGAGCGATAAGAATTGGTTTTGACGTCGGGAATCTGCCAAGGAGAATCTCGCATGGTGTATTTGCCCTTTTCGCCTGCAAGCGACCCCCCCTTCCCCCCCTTCATCACATCACTGCTTTGCTCGTGCGAAACATGTCGGGTGCGCGTGTACCCGCAGAATACCTTGCCCGGGTGCACGCCCGGTACACATGCCCCAGGTGCACATGATTGTACCGGCCATGTACCCGTTGACAGGACCATACTAGCAATGTCGGAACAATGACAAGACAGAGTCAACATGAATTTTCGTATGTGAATATGGAAATTTTGGCAGGGTCTCCGGCGCACAAGGTGACCATAAGAAGGGATTTCCGGCATCTTTTGTTTCACGTTCCTGCGTCTTTCCCGGGTACATATGTACCCAAGTATTCCCAGGCACCGTACATATGCACCAAATATGGTGCACATGTACGCAACATGCGGGTGCACGTCCGGTACATGAGCCCCAGGAAGGTGCCTGTGCAGCTCTGTACGCATAGATGCATGCATACCTGTGGCCCACCAGTTAGCCTTGATGCCTTCTTGCTTCGCCCATTGGCGGACTTTGTCGTCGAAATCGGCACCCATCAGAGAGTCGCAAACATGCTCGCCTAGGTTCTTGATGAGGTGCATGAGGTCGATAAGATAGTCCATGAATTCGTCCCAATAGGGCAATCGCGAGAATTCGGCCGGAAGCTTCACCCCACACGCCGACATGAAACTTTGGATATGCGCCTTCGTAAAGAAACCACTGTCCGACAACTTCGCGTGCTTTTTGGCGTGGTAGCGAATATCCTCGTCCGTGCGTAAAGGATAACTTACCGGCTCTGTGCACATCGCGTGAGTTTAGTGTAACAAAGGTTTGGTACACACCGGGTGCACGCGCACTTGGCCAGCACGAATGAGAACGTACTCGCGAATATACGCGCACCTACAAAAGGTACAAAGCGGGTGCACGTGCACCGGCTTCTACTCAATCATAAGAATGGGCCGTGGCACTCACCGGGATCCGATTCCGTACGGAACGTGTACCGCATGCCGTTGAAGACGTCGGAGAACCAGGCCTTATGCATGCATTTGAGGCAGGCGAAATACGCCCCCACATCCATGCGGCATGCGCCATCCATCAAACCCTTAATGTCGAAAAGCATCTTGAAAAGCATGCATCGGAGGTTGAACGATTTCTTCTCGAGCACATCGTAACATGGCACACCTTCCCAAAGCTCTAGAAGTTGGTCCATGAAGAGCTCGTATATCGGCTGCGTGCTTTTTGGTTTCGTTCCGTTGCAAATCCCCCACAACTCCATATTCACGAACTTCCCCCGGATGGCGGGGTGCAAGTTGAGGTATTGAAATGTAACGGGGAAAACGCCGCGGAGGTCCTTCCATACGTTTGCCCCATCCGCGCAGCCCAAGAGCACGACGTTCCGGGAGTCCTTAAAGAAGTTGGGGTATTTCTCCCGCCGTCTCTTCCACGCCGGCGAATCTGCAACCAAGCAAGCCGTGTGATATCATGGTTGATTGGGTACAGACTAGATAGGGGTACACGCCGGGTACGCACGTACGAGGTGCATGACCTGGTGCACCCGCTATGTACGCGGGGTTCGAGTACGCTAAGGGTACATATGCACTGGAATCTTTCGACGGGACGGGCGATTTACTGTGCTCACACTATTGACTTTCAATAAAATTAATTATTCCCCTCAAAAATCGTAATCGATCGACAATTGATGGAAATTAAATAATTCCGACAGGCGAAGAAGTGATCAATAGTGGAATAGTACTTATATTAATTATATAGGACCCCCCTTCCGTGTAAAAAGGAATAAGGAATAGTTCAGAAAATAAATAATTATCCTCGAAAGACGCTGTTTGAAGGCAAATAGCCGCAAAAATAAATAAGTATCCTCGAAAGACGCTGTTTGAAGGCAAATAGCCGCAAAAATAAATAAGTATCCTCAAAAGACGCTGTTTGAAGGCAAATAGCCGCAAAAATAAGCGATCGTGGACAAGTGGTATACGTTGGCTGCAACCGGTAGCCAATAAGTATGCAGATCGCAGAATCTCTCAATTGGAATGCAATCTTTCCCTCTAGCGAGGACTGTGTCACACAGATCACACACTCAGAACACTTCGACTTGTGTTGGTTTTCGTTCCAAACGTCCAAAGCAACCCGAAACGGACCTCCGCGAACTGCGTTCCGCTGGCGTGGGAACGAACAATGACTGACAAATGCTTGATCTGCAAACTCCGCGGATTGGGGGATGTGTGCATGTGTAGACCTGTGACACTTGGGGATATGATGGCGAAGCGTCGCCGCTTGGACCGGCTGCCACAGGCGTCCATTTTTTCGAGCCTCAGGTTGAAGGTCGTGGAGGCCTCCGACGCCACGTCGGACCCGATAGTACACAGGCCACCAGGCTTTGAAACGGAGGACCTCTCGGACGACGACGAGGAGGAGGACCCTAAGTTCCTGGAAAAGACGAAGAGGAAGTGGACTGTTATCTGTTTCAAAGCCCTGAACAAGTCAAAAGTTGTAGTTGGCCGCCCGAAAAAAACAGCGTTTGAGAAAGGCAGACTAGTCGTTCAAAAGCACGACAAGTCTATTATTAAAGAGTATGTCGTCTCCAGGGACTACAATCTCTGCACCCCAAGAAACATCGGTTAGTGTGCTAGCCAACCTTGGTGCCATGATGAAAGCCCAGAGGCAAGGTAAAAATAAAGCTACAAGCGGAGCTGGTCCCTCGAGCGCCAAAAGTGCATAAGACTTACTGTAGTGAATACTCCTGCCGGCGCATGCGTGTTTCGCGATAGCGAGCGTAGCTAGTCCCTCGAGCGGCACAAGTGCATAAGAGTGAGTGAATACTCCTCAGGAGTATTCACCTGCACCTGTTTTGCGATAGCGCAGCTGGGCCCTCGAGCGCCACAAGTTATTTTGGAGTATGTAAAACAGACTTGTTTAAGTGTTTCATAATACGTAAGTGGAATGCGATTACACAGTTGATTGGATGAAATTCGCATACAATTACATAATACAGTTAGCAGTTAAACGTCGGTATGCAACAAATGGATAGTGCCGATATAAATAATGCAATTAAATGTCGGTGTGCGACAAATGAATAGTTGAAATATTAAATAAGTCGACCGCTCTCAATGCGAGCAATATAAATAGTCAATAGTATGGAAATTAAATAATTCACCACCGGGAAAATCGTGGAGAATAAAATAGGGAAACAATTAAATAATTCACGATGGCCCAAAAACACTATTAAAAAAAACTAATTATTGATGACCTCGTGAGGGGTTAAAGTCAATAGTGTGAGCACAGTACACACCCCACATGTAGTGCATCTCGTCTTCGGTAGGAACGTGCTTTGCATGCGCGAGCATGTCTGCCGCCAACTCCGGGTGCGCGTACATCCTCCTTAGTAGGTCCTTGATGTCCCAATAGTAGAAGGTCGTGCGCCCAAGGCGCTTCTTCTCCGGCTTCGCCATCATTTTCTCGTCCCACCGATCCGCGCCACATTTGGGGCATGTGGTGCACCCAGCATTCGACCCATCAAATCGGCAACAGCCGTTCACGCATATGTCCACAATCTTATGCGGAAGCCCGAAGGCTTGGAATTGCGAGATCGCGGCGTTGAAACTTTTCGGGAGCGTGTCGCCGGGGTATAAGTTTGGAAGGCGCTCGCGAAGGATGGTCAACACATCCGTGAAGGAAGCTTGGGTAAGGTTGTGCGTCAGGTTCCACTCAATCAACTCCAAGACAAGAAGTACGGTTGTATCCTCGTTTCCCGCGTCATCCTGCAAAAACAAAGACCTAGGACACAAGTCAACATCAATATGTATACATGCGGGGTACGCATGTACGTGGCATGTACCCCTTCAGTGGGTCATATGTACCCGTGATGTACCATCACGGGTACACACCGGGTGCACGCGCACCCACCATGAACTACTCGCCAGGGATCATGGCTTGTGAACACGTACCTGCCACATTTCCGCAAGCTTTTGCATTAACTCTCCCACCATGTCACTCTGACCGCCGTCATCCTGAAGCACGTCGTCCTCAAGCTTGTCGTCTTCAACCACGGGGGCCTCAACAAAGGTGTCGACAATCGGCGTAGGCTGCCCTTGCACGAAAATCGGGTGTGCCCTAATTTCGAGCATGCACTCATCGATGGGGAATGAAATGTCCCAGATCTCCGAACCGTAATGAAGGGATATCTCAACATCATCCGCTACCAGATCGTAGTAGAAACCATTTCGCATCCATCCCGGGTATAAGGCGGGATTCGAGTGCTCGATGTTGTTAAGGATGCCGACCATATCCCCCCATGCATATGTCCTTTCATCGACCACCGTGCCATCGAGGAGGGCCACCTTCACGACAAAATTGGCGCCGGGGGGTAGATAAGGGAGGTCATCACCCACGGGTGCCGGCGCATCTTCAACGGCGACGGCGGGCGTCTCTCCCTCGGCGAGTACAAAAGGGATCGGCGGCAAGGGTGCCTCTCCCTCGTAATTCTTCGCGATTCCCGAAGGCCCGGCGCCATCCGCCGGCATTTCGAAATCGGGGGGACGGAGAGGCAGATGCTCACGATGATCATGCTGATTAGGGGGTATATAAACCTTGCCGTATCCGTAAATCCTTTTGTGCCTACGCATCGTCCATACACTTACCTTCACGCATCCTTTGCATCGGAGGCACGGACATGGCGCTTTGCGCCAATCCCTTTGTCGTGCCCCGACCTCCACGGCGCCTTGTTGTCTTGAGACGCCTGCGAGGATTCCCCTGCGAGCAACTTGCACCCACGCTCACGTGATGGATCTTAAACACATGTCTTACCCTCTGGCGGGAACGCATGTACCCTGCGAGTACGCGATATCAGTGCGAACCTGGTACGTGTGCACCGCGTGAAGACCGTAAAATGCGTGCACGTCCGGTACACGTGCACCAACAACACACCGTAGACTACTTCGACGGCACGGGCAAGAAATCTCACCTCGGCGGGGGGGGCGGCGGGTCGTCGGCATCCTCCATTTCGGCCACCACGTCCGCCTTGGCGTCCGCGTCGACCGTGCGCAGGGTCTCCTTGGCCACGGCTTCACCGTCCTCCATCACGGCGTCGGCCGAGGTGATGCGCGGACCGAACTTGTTGACGTGGTGGAGCGACGTTCTCCACGACACTAGTTCCTTGCCATCGCATTTGAGGCATTTGCAAGGAATCAACTGAGGTCGGGCCCGCGTACTTCTGCGAGCACCTCGCACCCACGCGCGCGGGATCATCAACGCGGGTGGGTACCACCGCGTGGCCAAGGATCGAGTTTCAAACACAAGTTATCAACTCACTGGGTGCGCGTGTACCTTGCGAGTACGCGATATCGGTGCGATCTTGGTACGTATGCACCGCATGAGTACTGTGGCACGCGTGCACGCCCGGTACATATGCACTAACAACACACCGCAGACTACTTCGACAGCACGGGCAAGAAATCTCACCTCGGCGGGGGGGCGGCGGGTCGTCGGCATCCTCCATTTCGGCCACCACGTCCGCCTTGGCGTCCGCGTCGACCGTGCGCAGGGTCTCCTTGGCTACGGCTTCACCGTCCTCCATCACGGCATCGGCCGAGGTGATGCGCGGACCGAACTTGTTGACGTGGTGGAGCGACGTTCTCCACGACACTAGTTCCTTGCCATCGCATTTGAGGCATTTGCAAGGAATCGACTGAGGTCGGTCCCGCGTACTTCTGCGTGTGCCCGGAGGCACAGCGTGAGCCGATATGCCTATGCGTCCGTATGTGTGTCATCGGGGGTAATCTGGGATTGGCACGATGACAGTGAAATTGGGCTAGAAATCACGATGAGAATGAATACCAGATGTCCGGGGTATGACAGTATGACACTATGACACTATGACAGTATGACAGTATGACACTATAGTAGTATGACAGTACTGTGGGGGGTGTCATCGTGGAACTCAGTCAGACCCTCGAAGAATGGTCAGATTCGCATCGGAGTTGAAAAGACAATGAAATCGAATATCAGATATTAAGGTTATGACAGTATGACAGTATGACGCTATGACAGTATGACAGTATGACAGTACAGTAGTATGACAGTACTGTGGGGCAGTCATCGTGTCAGCCTGTTGGCATAACAACTGAATCGAGAATGACGAATCGGAATTAGAAATGAGATCGGATCAGGAACTGAACGTTGAGCCGAAGTGTGACATCGGCTCTCGAGTGGTTGACCCTGCAACCTGAGTGACGAGTGAATAAGTAGAGCACTTGAGAAGTGTTTAGCCTTCAGAACTCGGAACCGAATTATCGTTTGGACCTCAATCTGGCCCTGATCCAGTATATTATAAAAATCCGAATTGTGTACCTTTGCACGTTCAATCAAAAACATATCTCCGAGCATCTGTCGTCGTGCCCCTGGCACATTTGGTATCAGCGTGCTGCGATTTCGCCTCTGCGCAACTCGCCCACGGACCTTTTGAAACTTCCGTTGTGATACAGGGGGAGAGCTGCACTTCCGGCTATCTGGGCGCAATTTTAGCCTCCGTAAGTACATTTTTTTTCGTATACAACGGCCGTACCCTCTGAAAAACATCTCCAAAACTTCATATTTTTGCCCCTTAACACTGGGGGCTCAAACTGGCTCAGAAACCCAAGCATTCGTTTTCCGATCTTAAACCCGAAGTCCGTCCCAGTCCACAAACGACCGTCAGGGAGCACCCTAAAGGGTTTCCCCGGTCTACAGTAGCCAAGAAAACGATATAGCTCACCTTTCAGAGCCCCAAAAAGGCGAAAAACCGCCCAAAACAGCCAAAAATAGCCGTTTTTGACAGTTTCCAGCCTACCCCAAAACCTCTCCCAGTAGCCTCCACCACCGAAAAACTCTTCTTTAGACCCCATAGAACAGCCTAGAAACCCCTGATACCGCCCTCACGGCCATCAGCAGCGGGGAAAGCTCCACCAAAAGGCGCTTTCAGCAGTTCTGGGACGTTTCTGGCAGCCCTTCAGCACCTCCTGGTATCTTCCAGCAGCGCACTGACTGGGCTTTTCTTGGGACCTACGGAGTACAGATACCGTCTGGGGCTTCACTGGACCCTCATATTGGACCTGACACCTCCTTTTTCACTGTTGCTTGACTCTTGCCCGCGCGCCTAGGCACTTGAAATCTGTGTCGCGGAGCCCTGGCGAAATTTTGAGTTCGCCGGTGTATGGCAGTACCCCCTTCGCCAGAAGAATACAGAAGAGCGTGGTGGAAGCAAGGACCCATCAAGTGAGTATTCCCTCCAGACCCTACCTACCCACCGGCAGGCGCCTTCTGGCAGAGCGGTCCTTGGAGCGGTCCTCCTTCCCCCTCTTCCTCTGACGACGAGGAGGAGAACAGCGACTAAGCGCCTGGACATAGTCACGCTGGCTATCCCACCAAGATACCACAACTGGGTGTGGGTTCAGATTGGAAACCTTCTCTTCCGCTACCCGAACTCCCAAGACCTAACAGTCTTCCCCGCTCTCCCTGGTTCATATCCAGTGCAAGGAATCGAAGAGTGGCCTTGGGTCCCCCCATCTCCACCTGGAAGTCCCGCCCCTTCGCCTCCAGCGAGTGACATCGACGAGGACGAGACTAATTAAATAAAAAAGGCGAGCACTCACTACTTTTGCTCACCTGTGGCTATTGCCACACCCAGTCTTTGAACTCAACCAGCTCAGCAGGCAGAATGTCACAGCAGACATCAGAGGCATTTCCCAGCATGAGTGTCAGCGCAGAGCAGCTACACCACACACTGTTCTCTCCCATGACCTTCCCATCGCCCACCGCATACGCTTCCGCTCATCCCATTCCACATCCAGGCACCACCATGCCCTACACAGCGGTGCCCCGCCCTTATACTATGCCGGATGGCACCCCCGCACAGGCTGTATGGAACGGCGTCAATTGGGTATTGCCCCAATCAGCGCCCCTCGCTGGGGGGGTATCACCAGTGCCGTTCACACTGGGAACCCATCACCCCGTGGGCGCATATCCCACACCGTTCCAACAACAGCTACAGCAGCAGCAGCAGTGGCTCGCGTACCAGCAGCAGCAACAGCAGTGGCTTCAACAGCAGCCACTGGAACCGATGCAGTAGCAGTTACAGCAGCAGCAGTTACAGCAGCAGCAGCTACAGCAGCAACAGCAGCAGCAGCAGCAGCAGCAACAGCAACCGCAGCCGCCACAACAGCCGCAACATCGACCACAGCAGCCCCAACAGCTGGCACCAGCCACCTCCGCGCTTCATGACTCAGGCGCGGATCCCTCATCGCTGCAGCACTTCATCAGCATCGGCGCCGCGGCCCTGCCGGACCCTCTGCAAGTACCCCTTGACAGCGGGGTTCAGCAGAACGTCTTGGGCGGTACCCAGCTCTTGGTGCGTCACCTTCCCGCGGTGGCGACAACCTCAGAGACTCGCCGGCGGCGGCGTTCCCGAAGGGCATCTTCGGGCCCTGCGACACATGGCAAGCATCTTCCAGGCCCAAGCCACGCACCTGATCACTCTGACCCCGACTCCGGCACGGACATCAGCCGCACCAGCACGGGGACCAGAGGCAGCCGAAGCACGCAGGCACGGGCTGAGCGCAGGCGGAGGGCCGCCCACAGGTCCGGCTCCGACTCGGACGCGAGCGGCCGAAGTGAACACATTCGCAGAGAAGTCCTGGCGGCAGTACAGGCCCTGGACATCTCCGCAGTGCTCTCGAGAGGACTCGCGCTGCCTGGCGCGACGGCATCGGCAGGAGCCTCCCCACCAGGCGACCCTCAGGGCAGCGCACAGGGCCTGACGGCGGACCATCTACACGAGGCAGACGCTGCTGCCAGCGTAACCCCTCCTGTGCCTCAAACCGCCGCTGAGACCGCTCCCGCCGAACCTCCCACTCAGGGCCGGCCAAATCCCCATAACATGATGGTGGCCCGCCGGCGACAGTCGATGGAGACGGTGGTGCACGGCGGTGGCAATCCCGACTCAGAGCCCAGAGACTCCAGTTCAAGCGACTCGCCACCAGGCCCCCCTAGTGATCCACCTCAGGATCCCCCTGACGATCCCGCACCAGAGCCCTCCTACCCTCAGTACCCAGAGGTCAGAGCCCTCTTCGTCACCCACGATGGTGGGTCATTGTGGGTGCACCAGTCAGCTGGGGTGCGAGGCGCGGCAACCGTCTCCCTACCATGGGACGAACGCCGCCGGGCTGGGGTGCAGGGCGACGCCATCTTGCTCAGGATCATGCACCTGCTGGGAGCGCCGCTGACTGCATATGCGCGCATGGGGGGCCAGCTACACCATGCACCCCTACCCCTTACCAACCCTCGCGTGGAGACCTGGGTCCTCATGGTCGACCGCGAGGTCATGGATATGGCAATGGGGGACCCAGCCGCGGCCAATGTGCGGTCTACCAGCATGGGGCAGCCAGTATGGGAGTGGATCCCTGCTACAGCGCGGGAGTCGGAGATGCAGAACTTCGATCAGGACGGGCTCGCCGCGTGGTCGGAGGTCAGCAACTCCGATTGGTACCGGAGCATGAGCGTGGTGGCCGCGCAACCATCCACACCCCTGCCCTTCCATACACCTCTCCCACTCCCCGCACCACCATCAGCCCCTACATTACCGCCCACTCCGACCGCAGTCCCCACAAATCCCGCGCCTGCGCCTCCGCCCGCGCATGCCCCGGGACCACCACCTCCTGCCCGTTTTCCCCATTCCGCCGCCGCAAACCCCGTTCACTCTGCCGCTGCCGCGAACCCCGTTCACTCTGCCGCCGCTGCGAACCCCGTGCTCTCTCCCAGCGCCACCCCCTTTGTTCCGGGCATCGTCCGTCTGCCGCAGGGCACTAACCTGCGAGCATCTCCAGACGAGGTCCGCCTGGAGCACAAGACCAAAGAGATGGTGCTAAAGCTGGTCAAGAGCGTCACCAGGTTCCCCCGCTCCGCGTCCGACACAAAATCGGCCGACAAGGAGGGCCTCCTGACGCAGTTGGAGCACTACTCCCACATGGTGCGGAAGGTATTCCAGGAGGCCATCGTGATCGAAGCACTGACCACTCCCAGTTGTACGCCATCGGTATCAGAGTACCAGGCGAGTGTGTCAAGCCTTCTTTGGAGCTTCAAGGAGTACACTCTTCAAGACCAGCAGAGAAAGTTCTTGGAGCGCGCGGCGGGGACCTTTGGGTCCGAGCAAGCTTGGCACCAACGCTACGGGGAGCTGGACGTGTTCTTCAGCGATCTGGCGGTGTGCTCTCTGACGCAGGCCTACCTGGAGAACGCACACGGCGAGGCCATTGCCCTGAAGCAGGCGGTGAACGAGACCGCGGCGGAGTATTTCTCGCGACTGGAGACCCGCATGGCCTCCGTCAACTTCTTGGCCGGCAGAGTCCCAAATTGCGTGGAGATGACCAACTTGTCGATGCTCTCTACGTACCGCCGGGGGCTGAAATATGCACCCAAGGTGATGCGGCGCCTGCGAGCCATCCACTTGGATGTCTCCAAACCAGAAGAGTGGGAGAGGAAGGCCGTTGCTGACGACATCCCAGGCACCCACAACGCCTTGTTGAAGATTCGGGAAGTTGCTGAGGAGGTGGAGAGTGACATTGACACGGAGGCGGCTCAGAGGCGCTCTCAAGACCGTCCTCCCCGTGCTGTTTCCTTCGCCAACCCACCACCTCGCACCCCCTTCTACAGGCGTACCCCCTCTTCGAGCCGCCCAGCTCTTGCCATGCTGGAGAACGGGCCTGCCACCACCGTCGCCGCGGCAGTGACTCCTTTGCCACCACCCCCTGGCCTCTCCCGCCCTGACGCTCCGAAAGTCCGCCGGTGCTTCGCCTGCGGCTCTGCGGAGCACATCGTCCGTAACTGTACGGACGAGGCTAAACTCAAGGAGTGGAGGGCCAATGCACCCGCTCGACTGGCGAACTCCCCTCGGTTTGTAGCCGCCGTCGTTTGGGCCATCGAGCAGCAGGAGGACATCTCCTCGGTGGATGGCGTCCCAGAGGAGTTCTCCGAGGAGGTCTTGGCTCTTGCTACCTGTGAGGACGAGCAGAGCTACCAGACCATGGCGGCCCTTGCGGGCATCGAGCTTGTGGAGGGTGACGGCCTCCCCCCGGTGGAGAGCGATGAATGACTGGCCGGCGGCCAGCCCCAGACCCTGCCCTTCGAGGAAGTGAGGTCTTGCCCTGATGATCAGACCCTCTCCGCCCTGGAGAAGCGGTCAGAACCAGTGGAACCCCGACGCGCCCGAGGACGCAGAGACCCTTGGGGCCAACGTCCCCATCCCAAGAGCGTGGCCTTCACCTCTGGGACCCGCTTGCGACGCACCTACCGCTCAGCTGGTGCCCCATCGCCGCCGAGGGATGACTTGCCCAGCCACCCTCTCGCAGGAAGCACCCCCTTCGATGAGCCGTCACTACCTCTTGATGACGGCCCTGCTTATACACAAGCGAGGATCGAGGGTCGGAGGGGACGGCGAGTTCCCCGGCACAGACCCCCCATTATGGGCAACAACCGCGGAGAGCCCCGCGACCTTCGCCCCCGACCGCGTGTTGTCCTGCCGCTGCCCATTTATCAGTCCAACCTCGCAGACCCACGGAAAAGGTTAACTGCGTGGCACTGGAAGAGAGATCTGTACTCCCTCCCCCTCGAAGTCGCCATGCAGAAGGTCCGCAGAGCTCTGCGCAAGTCCCCAGAGGCTGCCAAGGACCTGGTGGATAAAATGTCGGAGCGCGTCCGCAGCCGCGTACACTCTGGGAGGCGATCGCCAAAGGAGCGCGTGAACCGCGCCAACCAGCTGGCAGAGAGGATACGCATTGCCCGCGAACCTCAAGATCGCAAGGAGGGCCATCAGCGCATAGCATTGTGGCACCTCCTCTCACACGACGGTCGCCAGCAAGTCCCCGAATCCTCTAACGCCAGCTCCCACGACCTCTACGCGGCTTGGAGAGAGCTGTCGCCTGCCGAGCAGCAAAAGGCAATCGCCACTTCGAGTCCAGACTCTTCCCCAGGTAGTAGGCTGTGGGAAAAGGAGGGCGCACGAAGAGCAGCAGCGAGGTCTTCGACATCCCTCTGCACCCTGGACACTGAAGTGGGCACGATACCTGGGACAGCGGGAGATGTGGGTTTACCTGGTGCCTGGTGCAGTCTGCACGCAGTACACCAGTACAAGATGAGGAAGCTGGGTCCCAGCCCCTTGGGAGCATCCCCTCCATCATCCTCGCTGGCCGAGCTCACAACAGAGACTACATCTTCGCACCATGATAACGCGCCGGCCACTCCGGGAGGAAACCCCGAGGGTCCATCCTACTGCTCAGAGGCGGAGGAGACCTCCGCACCCAGTTCGCTTTGCTTCACCCAGCAGATGACCACCGTCAGAACGCATGAAGCGGATGAAGCGCCACCCTGTCTCGACAGCCACCCCATCGCTGAAGACCCTGAGGTAATGGAAGAGGAGTCCTCGGTCAATTCGCTCTGCTTCACCCAGCAGATGGCAGCAGCTGGGACCCCTCAGACGAGAACTGACCACCAGAGCTCCCACCAGCTCGCCCACAACTCCCCTGTTGGCAGCCCTCAGCATGACGAGGACCCTCTCACCCATGGCAGTCTCACCAATAGTGTCGCTACCTATGTGAGCCCCACGACAAGCGGCACTACCCACGTGAGCCCCACAGTAAGCGGCACTACCCATGTTAGCCCTACCACCAGTGGCACTACACATGTGAGCCCTACTACCAGTGACACCACCCATGTGAGCCCTACCACCAGCGACACCACTCATGTCAGCCCCACCTCGAGCGAATGTACCTCAGCGGGCACCCTGCTGACGGCGAGTGCAGACAACCTCGTCAGTCATCCGCCTGAAGATGTTGATTTGCTGGATGAGGAGTTCTACGCCGCGTGTAGGCAAACGTTGGAAGAATGCCGCGAGGCCTCGGACAACCTCCTCCCCAACCTCAAGTGCAAAAGCATACGCACAGATGGGGGAGTTCAGTGGAAGACCGACATCGAGGGTACCCTTGCAGCGGCACATGACGAAGAAGGACCGCTACTGCTGGTATTCTACGCAACCCTCAGAGGGCACACGGTCAAGGTGCTGATTGACTCGGGGGCCTCTGACAACTTCATCTCGGAGCAGAGCGCTAAGCGATGTGGCCTCACAACACGAGCCGGCTCCGAGATGCGAGTCACCCTGGCGGATGGATCTGTGAAGATCGCTGGCGCCACCGCGTACGCCAAGTTTAACACGCACACCACCACGGGCACCTATACGGAGAACGCTCTTGCCCTCCGGATCCTACCACTGGGCATACAGGTGGATGTTATCCTCGGCGGAAGGTGGCTGCGCAGTCACTCTCCTGTCACTCTGGGCTATGAAGGGAATGGCTCCGTCTCCTTCCTCAGGAAGTCCCGCAGTGGCAAGATTGGGGATCGCGTCACCATCACAGGCTGTTCTCCTGGGAAAGCATCTGGGGACAGGTCTCCGAAGGGCACGGCCTGCGCGGGATTGGTGGATGAGGTGTTCCTGACCCCTGCCCAGCTGAAGAAGTACCTGGTGTATGCGGAGACGCAGAAGCTACGCGGCAATGACGACCCGGAGATACAGCCCGCCTGGCTCATGGTGGCCGAGAAGTCCCCCGACGATACCGCTTCTGCCTTTGCAGCCACGGCTATCGACTCTGAGAACGCCGAACCCGCTGCGGATACTGAAGATGCAGAAGTGAGCCCTGAGTGGACCCTCAAGTTTCAGGACTTCTGGGGTGAGGAGTACAAGAAGGAGATGACGACTGCTCTACCGAACATCGATGGACTCAGACATGACCCCCAAGATGAAGCCAACATTAACCTGGACCCTGAGCTGAGCAAGAAGGGACCTCCCTGCCAGCGCATCTACAAGAAGTCCGCGGAGGAACTCCGCCAACTTCGAGAACGCGTGGAGACTCTGATGTCCAAGGGCTACATCCGACCCTCTTCCAGCCCTTATGCAGCTCCCTGTTTGATGGGCCCTAAACCCGGGAACCCCAAGGAGCTGCGACTGGTGATCGATTACCGGCTCCTCAACCGCCAGACAGTTAAGGACAAGTATCCTCTCCCAGACATCCAGATGATGTTCGACGAGATGCAGGGTGCGAAGTTTTTCTCTTCGTTCGACGCGGTGGATGGCTTCTGGCAAGTACCGATGGCACCGGGGGATGTCGAGAAGACCGCCTTCACCACCCAGATGGGGTCATATGAGTGGTTGGTCATGCCGCAGGGGCTGCAGAATTCACCGTCTCAGTACCAGCGACGGATGCAGCGGGCCTTGGGCCATCTCCCATTTGTCCGGATCTTCATCGATGATGTGGTCGTCTTCAGCAACACCGCTGCAGAGCACTACGAGCACGTCAAGCAACTGCTCCTGACATGCAGGGAGAAGGGCGTCTTCCTCAAGAGGTCCAAGTGCCAACTGTTGAAGAAATCCTTGCGGTTCCTTGGCCACTGTATCTCCGCAGATGGCTGCAGACCCCAACACGACAAGGTGGCTGCATTGAGGGACTGGCCCGAGCTGGAAACGGTTACCCATGTCAGGCAGTTCTTGGGCCTGGCGGGGTATTACCGCAGGTTCATCCACTGCTTCTCCGAGATCGCTCAGCCTCTCACCCGGTTGACCAAGTCGGACGTGCCCTGGGAGTGGGGTCCCATGCAGCAGTGGGCCTTCGAGGAACTGAAGAAGGCCCTCACCTCAGCGCCAGTACTCGCCTTGCCCAACATCAAGGGTGCCGCAGACGGCACGGCACCTTTCGTGGTGCAGACGGATGCTAGCGGCATCGCTCTTGGGGGAGTACTGATGCAAGACAATGGAGATGGTCTTGGACTGCGCGTGATAGCATACGAGAGCCGCCAGTTCTCAGCCGCCGAGCAGAATTACCACACCGGCGAGCGTGAGCTAGGTGCTCTACACCATTGCACCACCGTTACCTGGCGGCATTACCTCATCTTCACCAACTTCCGCATCCAGGGTGATCACCGCCCCCTTGAATGGCTGATGGAACCTGGCAGGGAGCTTAGCCGCAGACAGGCACGCTGGTACATGGATCTGGTGGAGGTGGGAGTCCCGAGAATGGAGTACATCAAAGGAGCGCTGCTGCTGGTACCAGACGCCCTGTCCAGAAGACCCGACTTCAAGGACAAGGACGTGCGTGAGGGGTTGAAGGAGGCAGGGGTGATCGACCCCACCTCAGATCTACCGAAAGACCCCCTGGCAACGCTGGAGTCTGAATACTTCTCCAGCTCACCACCCGCAGCTCACCAACCCCGCAGCAGGCGCCCCAACAGTTAACTTCATCCCCGGTCCTTCACCCACAGAAACGGCAGGCTCCCCCAGAGGACTCACAGAATTGGCGTGTCCGAGCAAAGTACTCCTCGAAGTACGCCGAGAAATTTGGACCCTTCGATGTGGACGCCTGTTGTGACTTTGGCGGCCGCAACAGACAGGCGGATAGATTCTGGACAGACTGCCTTTCAGAGAAATGGAGGGGCCTTCGGGTTTGGTGTAACCCTCCATACAACTCCAAGTGCATTACTGTGGAGGCGATCTTGAACAAGTATATCGCAGAATGGAAGGCAGACCCAGAGAACACCTCAGCAGTATTCGTTCTACCAGATCACCAGTCCAAGCTCCCCGCGTGGCGCAAACTTTTCAGAAAGGCCAATATGCAGATTGTTGAGGTCATCCCTACTCACGATGACAAGGGCGAGGCCAACCAGTTCTTCGAGAACCCAGATGGGAGAGCCTTCGACCTCCGCTGGCCTGTTCTGATAGTACACGCCCCTCCCGCCAAACCACAACCAGCACGCGTGAGGCATCCGCGAACAACCCCCGCTGTGATAAGGACAGGCGAGGCGGCAGACTTCAGAGACGCAGCCTCCCAGCAGTCGGACTCAAAGTTCCTGCGCGCGTTGAAAGCGGAGTACACC
>LGRX02020020.1:0-16192 GCA_001247695.2 Cymbomonas tetramitiformis
ATAATCCATCCACCAGAGCAGTGGCTCTAGCCTCGGCATAGCCAGGCGACAAGTGAGAACCTGTATAATCCATCCACCAGAGCAGTGGCTCTAGCCTCGGCATAGCCAGGCGACAGGTGAGAACCTGTATAATCCATCCACCAGAGCAGTAGCTCTAGCCTCGGCATAGCCAGGCGACAGGTGAGAACCTGTATAATCCATCCACCAGAGCAGTGGCTCTAGCCTTGGCATAGCCAGGCGACAGGTGAGAACCTGTATAATCCATCCACCCGAGCAGTGGCTCTAGCCTCGGCATAGCCAGGCGACAGGTGAGAACCTGTATAATCCATCCACCAGAGCGGTGGCTCCAGCCTTGGCCATGCCAGGCGACAGGTGAGAACCTGTATAATCCATCCACCAGAGCAGTGGCTCTAGCCTCGGCATAGCCAGGCGACAGGTGAGAACCTGGATAATCCATCCAATAGAGCGGTGGCTCTAGCCTCGGCATAGCCAGGCGGCAGTTGGAGATCTGGATAAAAGCTCTGCGCATCCGAAGAGGCGGTAGGGGTTTAAAACCTTTCCTCCGGGCCGGCATCCCGAGAACTGTCAGGTAATTGGCAAACCTATTGTCATCACCTGTAAGTGTACCGTGTTGGAAGGTTTGAAACCTTGAGCGTGGTAATGGATGTGAGATCTCGAGCCTTGGGGGAGCCTGGTAGTGCAGATGGCGGACCGGTGAGAGGCCGACCCTTGTGCTTAAGAGGTTGATCTCCTTATTGCGGTGTGTCTTGGGAAGTGTAATGTCATCCCAGACAACAGGCGGCTGAGACCTGTATAATCATCCTGAGCAACAGTAGAAGATCTGTATAAAAACTTTACTGGTCCGACGTGGTCAGCGTGGACGTGACCTTCCCTAAGGGGGGGGGAGTTGTGCTAGGAGGCAAGCACAAGAGCAAGAAAAACGGCTAAGTACAAAACGCAAGAGTACTCAGTACGGAGTACAGTAGGACCGATCAGAATGATGTTGATGTGAGGTGCCTAGCTTGTTGTACGGAGTACTCAGTACAGTTGAGTTATGGAGAGAGTTCCTGAATGCATAAGAACTCTAAGTGTAACCAGTTTCGGGGATGAGAACTAAACTGAGAATTGTAAGCCGTAACTGCTGTAAAAAGCATAGCTATAAAGATTTACGAAACCGAAGTCTTGTAGTAATAACTTGAAGGATTTACGAAACCGAAGTCCGATAGTTGACCATACGTAATCATACCTCGTGCGGTCGTTTAATAAGTGTAGAATAGTATAAGCCCGAAAGTGTAAAGAAGAGAAGAAACTGGAGTGGTAGCCTCCTACAGGTGGTCATCGTGGCACTCAGTCAGACCCTCGAAGAATGGTCAGATTCGCATCGGGATCGGAAAGACAATGAAATCGAATATCAGATGTCGGGGCTATGACAGTCGGTATGACAGTATGACAGTATGACACTATGACAGTATGACAGTACAATAGTATGACAGTACTGTGTGGCAGTCATCGTGTCAGTCTGTCGATATAACATCTGAATCGAGAATGACGAATCGGAATTAGAAATGAGATCGGATCGGGAATTGAACGTTGAGCCGAAGTGTGACATCGGCTGCCGGGTGGTTGACCCTGCAACCTGGGTGACGAGTGAATAAGTAGAGCACTTGAGAAGTGTTTAGCCTTCAGAACTCGGAACCGAATTATCGTTTGTACCTCAATCTGGCCCTGATCCAGTATATTATAAAATCCGAATTGTGTACCTTTGCACGTTCAATCAAAAACATTATTCCGAGCATCTGTCGTGCTGCCCACGGGCACAGAGTACTCCTCGCCGTACGTGGTCGTCTCCCAGAGCTGTGTCTTCATACGGCCCGACAGTATTTTGACAGCGGACTGCGTGAGCTTCTCCGCTTTGCCAGCAGCCACCAACCACTCTACACCGCCACTGACGGCGCGATCAATCGCGCCCTTCCGCGAAATCGGCAGGAGCTCGGCCATTGTTGCTCCTGACACAGTAACCTGCCGAGCATCAGCCGGGCAGGCCTGCTTCTTGCGCTTGTTGCTGCCGGCAGCCGGCGGTCCCTCGTTACGTTTGGATTTCCGGGGTTCAGCTGCAGTGCTCTTTGGCGCGGCGACTGGCAGGAGAGCTCGCAGATCCGGGTTGTTCTGCACACGCCGCTTGAGTTCATTTGTTAGTGGCGTGTTGAGCGCGTCCAAGCAAGGACTTCTTGCTAAGCGCTGCGTAACCCGCAAATGTTGCTGGTTGCTGAAGGGTAAACAAGCTCCCTCTCATCGTCAGACTCACTTTCTTGGCTGTTCCCTGCAGCGCGGTGATGTGGTTCTTAAGGCGCTCGTCCGTGACGGTTTGCAGCAAGGCCAACGCTGCCTCCGGTGTTGTGTCACCAACGGGGAACAGGGCGCCCTTAGCATCCATCACATCCTTCATCTGGGCCATATTCCTGGCTATGTTCCTGGCTCGTCGTTTTTCCAGGGATGGCGGCGACGTTACAATGGTCTTCTTCCTCGGACTCCTCCTGACCTCCTGAGCCTGCTGGGGAGCCACCACCACCACCTCCTCCTCCTCCTCCTCCTCGGACTGCTCGTCTAGGGAGGACCTGAACGCCGCCTCTGTCATGATTGTAGGTAATGGGCTCACTGCCTCCTCCGGTGTGGGTAATGCCCCCGGGGCGCGGTGCTGCGGCCTGATTTATCTTGAAGCGTGTTGCCTGCTCCGGCGCCTGGGCTGGGCGCGACTCCTGGGTGCGGGGCTGGGTGGTATGTGCGCCCTGGGGTCGACGTCCTTGCGCAGGGGCGACCGGAACCATCGTCAAGAACGGACGCAGGAGGTTCAGCGCCCGGCATAGTTACTTCGCCGACCCATATCGCGTGGCTCTCGGGAAGTTGCGAATGTGTCATGTGGTTGGTATCATCGCTGAATATACGTGTTGCGGGGTCGAACGTCACCCACGGGCACTCAGACAAGTACTTCACCCAGACTCCGATGTCCGCAATAAAATTGTCCTGCACGTCCGCCGCTACCTGCGGTGCCTGAATCGTACCCGCAGTGCGAACTCCACCCGGGGGTGCATGCGCCGCCACCCCGCCGCCAGCAGGATCCGCCGCTACCTGCGATGCCTGAATCGTACCCGCAGTGCGAACTCCACCCGGGGGTGCATGCGCCGCCACCCCGCCGCCAGCAGGATCCGCTGCTACCTGCGGTGGCTGAATCGTACCCGCAGTGCGAACTCCACCCGGGGGTGCATGCGCCGCCACCCCCGACCGTGCGCACCAGCCTTCCACTTGAGATCTAAGTGTCCACGTCAGTCACAGGGGACCGTAGGTTCCAGGTGCAGAGAGACTTCCTGCGGCGGCTGAGTGGGTGCAAGTATGCTGTACGGACCAGCTGCACCTGTGACCCTCGCAAGGACCCCCCGCAGGGGTGCTCTTTGCCGGCCAACCAGCCTTGGAGGGGGTTGTCTTATTGTAGACCCAAATGCGTGCCGCTTGGAGGGGGCGCACGGCGTGGTAGCAATGCGGAGGATTGAGGGCGGCCTCGCAGGAAGAAATGATGCAAGCTCAGCGTGAGGCCGTGAGCACCCGGCAGCCGGTGCAGCGCCCGCGTTACACCCTCGCGCATCCCTCCCCACCCACAACTCGCAGCGCCGCTGCTCACCCGTTGGCCGCTGATTCGCAACCGCAGATGAAGCAGCATTAGGCACAGCGCCGGGGAGAGCGCCACACGCGCCACGCGCCTGATTCGGCGCGGAGCGGAGCAGCCTCCCCGCACCCTTCGTCCCAGGGTCCTCTGTTCCTTGCGTGCACCCTATGCACCTTTCTACAAAGATATAAACAAAGATATATGCGGGAAAAAAAACAATCCCACCCATGACTCGCTGTTCACCCCTTGGCCGCTGATTCGCATCCGCAGATGAACAGTGTTAGGCTGCTGCCGGACGGGCTGCTGACCAGGCACCCGCGGAGTGGCGGCTGCGTTCACTAGATGAAGGGCGGGCGGGCGGGATCCCGTACGGGAAGGGAGGGGAAGGAAAAGTTCACGGTCTTACCGGGTTTTCCTCGACCACTCCTCCAGCGACCGGGGGGAGGCCGCCTCCCTGCACGGTTGCAGCTTCGGAGGCCTGCGCACCAGTTCACGAAAGCATGTTTGAATCCACTGCGGAAACCATGGGATATTCCCGCAGCATTGGAATCCCACCGCGTGCATGCCGGAAAACAGGGGAGTCCGCATACCTGAATACGCACAGCCGGTGACTTTTCCTAAGCACGTGATTCCGCACCAGGGCGCAGTCACCGGCTGTGTGTATCCACATATACGCTGACCACCTATTTACGCTGACCACCGATTTACGCAGAAAATTTCAGGAGCCGTCCGCTCTTTCTTAAAGGGGAAACTCTGTCAGGGTCTGTCGAACAGCGGTTAAGTAATTAAGCAACGAACCTATCCAACATGCACATCCACAAGAGACAAACATGGGTCACGTAACCTTTGGAGCGAGTGCGGCCTGGCCTGCCTCGACCACTCCTCCAGCGACCGGGGGGAGGCCGCCTCCCTGCACGGTTGCAGCTTCGGAGGCCTGCGCACCAGTTCACGAAAGCATGTTTGAATCCACTGCGGAAACCATGGGATATTCCCACAGCCGTGGCATCCCACCGCGTGCATGCCGGAAAACAGGGGAGTCCGCATACCTGAATACGCACAGCCGGTGACTTTTCCTAAGCACGTGATTCCGCACCAGGGCGCAGTCACCGGCTGTGTGTATCCACATATACGCTGACCACCTATTTACGCAGAAAATTTCAGGAGCCGTCCGCTCTTTCTTAAAGGGGAAACTCTGTCAGGGTCTGTCGAACAGCGGTTAAGTAATTAAGCAACGAACCTATCCAACATGCACATCCACAAGAGACAAACATGTGACACGTAACCTTTGGAGCGAGTGCGGCCTGGCCTGCCTCGCTGCCATCCGTGGCCGTCCTTGCCCGTTTAGGTGCACCTTGTTCAGCAGCGCCCGTTGCTCCTGTCCGGGTACTCTCCATTCTTAAGTAACAGTACTCGCTTTTAAAAGTAAAGCAACTGTACTGCATACATTGCAACAGAACTGCTTTCTGTCACCCGCGTGATTCAAAAAAATAGCAAAACTACTTACCACCCATTTTCTTTCTCGACCTTGTGCTACTTAAATTAAATAAACAAAAAAATAAACTGTTACAGTTTAACTGTTTTTTGAAAACTTCAACTTCAAGAACCTAACTTGGTTTCTTGGCTACGTTACCTCTCTTATCAGCTATGGTGCGCGTGGCCACTAAAATCGGCTACCTTTCGGCTCCGTACTGGTTTAGCCGAGACAGGTATGATACCAACATAATGAGCATTTTGTATTTTCGCGATCATACCCCAACTCTAGGGCACAATTATGCAACCCCCCATGGGTGTAAGAAGGTATACCACGTATTGGCATTTTCTTAAAGGTCTAGTAGCCATTCAAAAAACATTACTTTGGAGCAATATGTACCATTCACCATGAGTAATATGCTTCGGAACTTTGGATTTTATGTTGGCTGCAGCCAACATAAAGATGGGTAAGAGACAAGGATCCTCGTTTACCACGGTTTACCAGCTCCGTCTCTATATTTATACTACATTGCGAAGTTTTATATCCACTTAATATTAGGCCACGACCATTTATCATTCCAGATCCTCGTTTACCACGCTCCGTTCTGAAATTACCAGGCTTTTGCCATGCTTCAACCTATATTACCGCAAATTACCAATGATTTACCGTCAGTTATTTTTTTAAAATAAATATTTTAACGTTTACCACCTGATTACCACCCCACATAGGGGCTTACCGCCGTTTACCACCAGTTTACCACATTTTAACACCAGTTTACCACATTTTACCACGATTCCTTCTCAGTGTGATGGTCCACTTCATCTTCAGCACCATACCCTGTCGCCGATTGTCTTAAGGCACTCCTGGCTTGCATGGAGGTCGTGGGAGGACCTCTTCTCTCCGCATGCCATAGCGACCTCGGGCCCCATTTGGTTTGAGTGGGGTGGAAGCCTTGTTCCCAGGCGGTCGGGTCCTCCTCGCTGACGGCCGGGGGCTCCACCACCCTTTGGAACCCCGGGGCGTTGAGGGCCTCTTGGGGGGCACAAACTGAGACTTGAGGGCACGGTTTCTCGGATTGTCCCAGAATCGTGCGTCGTTGGGTTTGTCAGCAAGCCCCTCGCAGATATACGGGTATAGCATGAGCATGAAGGTCCGCATGCGCCCTTGAAACCTGGCTGGGACCTTTGCCTTTGCCTCCCCGAGGCTGCACGCACGGGTGCCCCCCTGCGCCACGTAGAATCCTTCTTCTTCCACGTACGTGAGGGAGTCGGGGCAGCAGCGTGGTTAGGCTAAGCGGAATTTCCTCCTGGTCTTTTACCGCGTAGACCTTCATGCTCACATCCCCCGTGTCTTTGTCTACTACCGTCCTGTCTACTACCTGCCTGCCCTCGAGCGCACTCGGGAACGGTTTTCTAAACGCGGTTGCCAGCTTGGAGATAACTCCGTGTTGGATGTTGATCAGGTCCGCCAGGAGCGGTCCAGATCCAGTGAGCAGGACTTGGTGCTCACGTAGCGCCGCAAGTTGCCTGGCGGTGCAGCACCTGTCAAGGTCCCCAGCCCTAATTGTGCCTTCCGCCTGTCCCTGCCTGCGATTGTAGTGGTACCTGACCAGCCCCCTTGTGGTGGCGCTGAGCTGGGAGGTCTGCTTATCGTGAAAGGTTTCACTTTCTCTGAACACCTCCCTCGGCTTCTCCCGAAGGTCCTCCCTGGTGGCCGTGGCCATCTGTAGGGTGCTCGCCACACTCTGTGCGTATGTGGCTAGTAGCGGCGTGTGTCCCAGCCCGTAGGAGTTTTTCGGGAGGGCCGTGTAGCAATTCGCGGTGCCCCTTGGCAGTCCATTGAGGAGCTTGTACGCCCCTCCGATAATCGCATCCAGGCCCTCGATTTCCTTGGTAGAAAAAATCCCTAGAGGGAGGGCGTACCTAAGCTGCCCTATAACTGCAGTGCGGAAGACCTCCTCCTGCTGCCCGCTCGTCAAAGGGGAGTGGAGGAGGGCTTGGATCCTGTCCCTTGCTTGCAAAATAGAGGCGTTTTTCTGCACGGCCCAGTCCCCCGAGAGGGCGACCTGCATTCCAAGATATTTGTAGGGGGTGTCCGGGTGAAGGTATGGGAACCCATGCCTGCCTACAGTGGGGGTGTGCATGGTGATATCCGCGTACGTTTCCTCCGGGATCGGGGAGCCCTTTTCATCTGTTCCCGTGATCCCGCATTTAGCTTTTTTGTTGACTCGGAGTCCACTCCAGTTGGAGTAGAGCTCTAGCTTCCTGACCTGCGTCGCCAGTTGTATCGCCGATTCAGTGACTAGGGCCGCAAGGTCGCGTCAACATATGCCGCCGAAGAAGTGCGAATTTGTTTATCTGTGTCCGTGAGGCTCGCCCATCCTAAGGTGTGCTGGTATGGCGTCATAGGTGGAGCGCCCGCCGCTGGTAGACTCGAAATCAGATGAGGATAGCGTTGGAGCACTTGCTGATGTAGATTTTGCATGTACTCTGATACTTCCAACATCATCTGATTCTGCATTAGGGCTTGATGCTGATGGTTCAGTGCTGGGATCGAGGCATCTGCGGGCGTTCTGGCTGAGGCGGGGTCAGAGAAGAGTACTCTGCGCTGTTCTGCCAGTCGCTGCTGGTGCTGTTCCCATCGCTGATGGCGTCTCTCCCGGCGAGAAAGCTGGTTCACGGAGTCTTGGCTCAGAGGTAAGTTTCTGACTGGGATTCGACTGAGGACATCTGCTTGGGAAGGGGGTTCGATGACTGGGAGAGGAGGCGGCTGGTAGGCGGCGAGTCCGATGGCACGCCTGCACGCGAGGTCGGCATAACTGACTGAACTGACTGTACTGACTGGCTGCTCCGTAGTTGTTGAGGTCAGCGAGGTAGTCAGAGGTCTGGACTCGCGGTTCAACAGGGACTCGAGCATAGCCGTATCCGTAGCTGCCTCCGTAGCTGCCTCCGTAGTCGCCTGAGTCAGTGAAGGAGTCAGTGAGGTTGCCTCGCTGTCCATCTCTGACTCAAAAGTCACCGATAACCTTGCCAGAGCGTCACCGATCACGTCACCGATCACCTTATGCTCCGTAGCGATACAGTATCCGTAATCGGTGAGGTCAGCGAGTCACCGGTCACCTTCTGTGTAAGCGTTGAGGTCAGCGAGTCACCGATCACCTTATCCGTAAGCGGTGATGTCAGCGAGTCACCGGTCACCTTATTCTCCGTAGCGATATCCGTAATCGGCGAGGTCAGCGGCTGCCCAGAATATGCTACTGTATGCTTATGTGGCGTGGGCCACCTGTCAAGCCGGAGCCACCTGTCCTCCCCGCTGCCCCCACCTCCCCGTTGCTCGTTGAGGAGGGAGTTGGATGCATTGAGTGTGCAGTGGGTTCGCCAGCAATGCTTTGGTTCATGCCCTCTGACCTCCCCGCTGCTCCCACACCCCCTTGGTTAGGGCGCGGAGTCCAGGCGAGAGTCGCACCCTGCTGCTGGCGCGTTCGCCAGTTGGCCACATCGGAGCGGGAGGGGAATTGGCGGAGTTCCGGTTTCTGCCCCTGCGCTTCGTTCTGCATGTCCTGCTCAGATGTTGGAAGTTTAACACCTGCCATTTCTCGCACTGCTATCGGGTCGCGAGATGGTAGGCCAGCAGGTAGGTGTTGTCCAGCAGAAGCCGCTCCAGCAGGCTCACCCAGAGGCGCGTTCTCGCTGAAGGGCGTGGGCAGCTGTCCGTGCGGGGAGGTCATCACCGTAGCTCCAGACCAAGTGTGTGGAGTCCTGTAAGATGGCAAAGGGCTTCGCTGTCTCGGAGCTGGAGGACTCAGGTCGCGCGTCCGCGGTGGGCTCCTGCGGCGCGGCGGTGGCGGGGTCCGGTCACGAGCCCGAGGCGGACTTCGCTGGCGCGGAGGTGGAGGGCTCATATCGCGGCTTCCAGGCGGCCTCATGATGCCACGCAGGGGAAGGGGTCATCAGGTTGACATACCGCTGGGGGGTCGCCCTCATGTTCCGCCCTGCTGCTGTCGCAGCCTGCGGCGGTTGACCCGGAGAGGGCGCCTTGTAGGTGCCCTTAGCCCCCTTGCCAGTGACTCCAGTGGCCGCAGCGCCTCTCGTGCTGCGCTGACTGGCCTGTCGTCCTCTCGTACGCCTGGGTGTAGACGTAGGCGACGTTGGAGGTGAGCGCCCCGTGTTAGCGTTCTGCATCATGGTGAATTGAGCGCTGAAAAGTGGAGATATGACCGTTGAGGAAGTCAAATCTCTTTTCTAATTTGGGCAAATTCCCCAGAAAACTCAGAAAAACATTTAATTGTCGCAGTGGAAGTCGTGGTGAACAATAAAATATGCTTTCCCGTGTGCAATGCTGTTTCTGGTGGTCAAATTTCAAAATTTGAGTGACAATCGGCAAATTGGGTAAATCCCTGCCGGCCATCCCGAAGCAATCCGGACGAATTGGCTTGTTCTCAGTGGTGGAGACTATTTTTAACCTTCAAAGAATATTAAAAAATGGAAAACTATTCTTCTGGGCTTCAATTTCCTCCTATGTAGTCTGTTGAGCTCAAATTTGTCCAATTTTGCCTCTGTCGTCGTGCCGGTTGGCCATCCCAATTTAAAATGTCGAGATCTGTGAGGACCCAGGTGTCGGGGCCAGGTTCCAAACGAAAAAAACCCATCAAGAAGTGTCAGGAATTTTTTTGTCCACGTTAAAACTGCCTCCGAGGTCCTCCTTTTTCAATCTGGCTAATTGTCCACTTTTCACTCTTGGCTCGGGGCAATTTGGTTGTTAATCCCGGTGAATTTGACATGGTGGCGGCTTCAGCTCCCACTTTCTGACCAGTTTGCAGCATAACAGTGTTGGTAAAGCGACTGTATTCATGCAGGGTGAAAGGCAGGGAGCAAAAGGCGCAGAGCAATACCACTTCCAAGTGAAGCCTTCGTGAGCACTTGACTGTATCCGAGCAAGAGCTCAAGGGTCAGTCAGAGGTAAAATCTGCTTCCAATCTTGGGGCACAGGTCCGTTCTCGGCAATTTCGCGGTGTACAAAATTGCTATGTTCTAGATAAACAGTTGAACAAGGCTACAATTAAGCAATTGCAATATCTTTATGGCAGGAAAGATTGACCAGTATTTTAACAGGTTGAGCAACAGCTCCTCCAAATAATTACTTCAAGCTAGAACAGCCTCCACTGGGCAAGAATTCATGTCTTATACTTTTAAGGCGCGCATTTCATATCTCTGATCGATCTGTCCCATGTCGGCTGGCATATCATCATCTGCCACCTATACAAATCCTAATCAGAGAATCTGCATTTGGACAATCCTAATCAAGACAGTTGATTTCATTGTCCCTTGTTGGCCTTTGCCTTCTTCCTACGAGGAGCCACGTCCTGCACTTCATCATCACTGTCACTGCCTCGGGTACATTCCAAATAAGCTATGTGCTCAGCTGTCCAACAGGCAGGATATTTCCTGGGTTGCCTCTTCGTCACTTCGGACACCCCAGCATTATTTTCACTCATTGAAGTCAATCCAGTATCTGGCCCAGATGGTTCCTTCGGTTGTACTTGAACAGTCTCCACCACAGAGGCTGGAGCATCCTCAGATATGGCCTCAGACTTCTGCTCGGTGATAGGCTGATCCTCTGGCTGAACGGGTGAGGTCGGGGAGGTGCCCTTTGGCACCCAGATAAGTTCACCCTTATCATCCATGATCAACTGCAGTCCCAGTCTCTTCAACTTTCGAGCTTCAGCCTGTTCTTCAGCATCGTCAGCTACCAAGTCATCGAACTCGCTGACGTCATCCTCGGTGTCATCATATTCAGGCGAGTCAGGCACCCATTTCGGACTGGCAGTATCCATGTCATGCTTACTGTCCGTGACACCCGCGTCATCATTGTCATCCGAATCTGGTAGCTTCTCCTTACTCCAGGTCACAGCACCTGTACCCGAATCGTCACTGTTCGTAGGCGTCGATTGTACAGACTTGCGCCCAGTGTATGGAATCCCGCGATACTCGTACTCGTCCTTCACCCTCGCCTCCTCCCAGTACGCATTACTGAGCGGTAATGAAAATGGCGCTACACGCTCCTTCGCTCGAGTGGCGTCTTCCAGAAACCAACCACCGCCCCTATTACGCTCCCAGCGGCGTAGCGCTCCAGAAGGGTGGACGATAATATGCTGCCAGCTATAATCGAGCCCAGGCTTTCGCTCCCCATAGTACGAAGTCAATGGCTCGGGAGTCCCCTTCCGAGCCCATTGCCATTTCACTGCCCCACTGCGCATAAATACAATATGCCAATCGAATGGCTTGACATGGCCAGTGTTCCCTGGCACACGGCCGCTGACTGCTGATGGCTACTATCCGGCAGTCCTTGTGACAGTGCTGCAATTGCCGACAGTCCTTTCACAAGGACCGACTTTCCAATAATTTTTTCCGATGCCTTAACGAGCTCCGATATGCTTGCCCCCCGGGCGGAAATTCCGTCAGGACCTGAAGTTTGGTAGGCTCCGTCCTACAATAATGTCAAGAGGCATGCATGTTGACCGCCACAGTTGAGTTTTCCCATGGGGGTACGCGTTTTTTTCTCCATGTTTTCTTGTCATTCGCCAGAATATAATTTATTCGTCATTCATGCTACTTCAACCGATATTTTGAAGGCCGAGATGACCTCGGATTAGAATTTTGACAAGACACTGCAGAAAGAGCCGCTCGAGAACTTGACAACTTGGGTCTCCGAATTTTCATGGGACCTTTAAGGAATTAGGTAGCACAGCAAATAGCTTAGTCCTTGTGAAAGGAGTGGGATTTTTTCATCGAAAACCGCAGAAATACACCCCAAAAGCGTCGCATTAAAAAGTAACACTACACTCACTTGAGGGTTGAGGCGTGTACCAATATATGTTAATATTGCTTTGACCCATAAATATGATGTGGAAACACACTTTGGGACCCATTGGCCACAAACGATGCCCAATATTGATTGTTGACTCTTAGTCCTTGTGAAAGGACTGTTAATTTGGATAGTAGCCACTGAGTGCAGAAATCTGCAAACCCAAGAATAGGGCTGACAAACGAAGAGAGAACTTTCTGCAAAATTAAGCAGATCCAGCGATGGAAAAGTCCAATCGGGGTGATTTTTGACGAGGAACACGCCGGTTAAGTCAAAACTGCCGTGCGGTAAGCGGATTTCTCGGCAGAAGGAGTGCTGCTGGCCAGAGAGTCGAAGGTCGGTATATTTTGTCGGAAACGCGTGAGCGTTGGTCGGGTATTTCGTCGGAAACGCAAAAGCGGTGATCGATGATAAGCGGATAAAACGGATGCAGAAAGCGGCGTCTAAAGCGGGTGTCAAAAGCGATTGTTCGATGTCGAACTGTGAAAAGCGGTATAAAGCGGTATAACAATAAAGCGGTTTTGGAAGCGGGTAGAATCACGGGGCGTGAAGCGACCTAGTCAACGAATCTGTAAGCAGGGAAGCGGGGGAAGGGTCCATAACCTGATGGAAGACGTAATATATATATATATATATATACTAGTCAAGCCAAACAGCGGAAACAGTCAGACGCTGCAGAAACGAAGGCTAAGATGAGATAATAAAATACAGTGGGTGTTTTATTATCGGTGCGAACTGTGAAATGCTGACTGGTGACTGCCTACGTGGCACCTCGGGGCGAGGGGTGAAACAGGAGAGGCTGCTCAACCCCACCTTACAGGGGGGGTGAAAGTCAGTGTCCCCATGAATCTGTGCCCTCAGGAACTCTGCCTGTTTCGCCGTCTGTCGCACTGGATGGAGCTGCACGCATGTCGGCCGAGTCCGAAGACTGTTATTGCTTACTTTAGGATACAGTAGCTGAATTGTTTAATTTTATCGCCCCGTAGATTTAGTTTGCTTGTTCGTTCCAGCTACATGCTTTTACATTGCAATAATATCATATGTTGGATTGTAGCAAATTCCTGTTTGCATCCTGCAGTGCTCATGTAATGAATGTGCTCAGGTACTGTAGTAATAGAACATATTAACACTTAAAAGGCGATCTTTCATACTGTATAGCTGATATTCGCAGGCTTGTGGGTAGAGCTCGCTAAAAGGGGCACAACTTTCGCGTTACAGTACTCGTCCATTTACGCCCATCTTGAAGTATGTAAGAGATGGGTGGCATACCTACTTGTAAATGCGTCCCCGGGGTTTTAAATCATTCCCTCTTATGCGCAACGTCGCAGGTTACACACGTCATGGACGAGGCGTTTGCAGTGGAGCAGAGAAAAATTCTTCTTTTCGGTTTGGACAACCGGTGGCATTTGAGTGTTTGATGACATTTTTGTTAAAGAAATCGTTTCGCATATGTGTATACTCAATGGGGACACCATATACGCCTCACAGGGGTGCCTAATGCATCCACAATGTGCCAAAGCGCAACTACAAGATGTAAAATAGCTGATATTCATATTGCATTTCCCATATCGCCTTTTAAGTGTTAACACTGTGTAAATTTTCTGTTTGAAACAATACAGTAGACCTATTATTCGTCTGTGTGTTTTACCATGCTGGATTTGACACTGTGACACCCGAAACTGTCACATGTCACTTCCTATAGTAGGCTGGGTGACCGTCACCAGTAGACGGGAAACACCCGTTAGGTATTTATGGTATCTCCTTCTTTATCAAGGGACTTCTTACCGTTCTGATATCGTAACCCTTAACTCAGGGTTTATCTCTCCAGTTAGGTATATATTACTGCCAAACTATATATCTACCAGGTTTGGCCCCACTTGCGCTTTATTTAGCCACTGCGAGATTGCCACTATGAGGACTTCAACGCCGCTCTGAAGGCTGCGAGGACGCGGGCCACACTCCTGGACGAGGACGTGAAGGCGCTGTTCATCAAGGCTCTCGACACCGCCTTCTACCAACCGGTGGTGTCACGGTTGCTTCTCCACGATCAACGAGCCGCTCACGACCTCCTCACGATTTAACAATGGGTGCGTGAATGCTACTCCGAACACGTGCGGGCGGGCACCGCCACGGCGTCCGCACTTCGGTATTCTCACGGCACGCATTTCATGGAGGGGGCCACCGATGACTCCGGTGGACCCGGTGAGCTCGCGGATTTGCGGACGATGGTCCTCGACTTGAAGCGGCAGTTGGCCGCGTTTGTCGCCTCCGCTGGGTCCGAGCCGTCCCCGCGGGGATTCACTCCCCGCGCGGACAAACCGGACCGACGGCCTAAGGCCCGCTTCGCAGCCTCGCCCCTTCCCAAGGGGGGAAATTGGTCGCAGTCCGTCTCGAGGAAGGCCGCGACACCGGTGCGACCGTGCCGTATTGTCAAAATCAGGTGTGCGCGAAGGGCAAGGCACGGCATTGGCATCGGGACTGCCCGAACGGGGGACGGACCGGCCTCTCGGCCTACGCCTTCGCTGAGGAGGCCGAGAACTCGGTGTTGGCCGCGAGGTTTCAACATGCCATCGACCACGACGACGCCGAAGAGTTCGACGCCCTTTGCATGCTCGCGGGCGGGAAGCCGGACATCTTCGCCGACCTCTCCGCGTGCTCGTTCTGCGAAGAGAACGGTCCACCCTTGTGTCCGCCGTCACTGAGTTCTCGGAGTTGGCACGCACGGCTGGGGCTTCGACTTTCAGCATCAACACTTTCACCGCCGATATGCCGGTGGTGTCGGAGCCGGTCACGCACTCCCCACCCGCGTCGGTTGAATCCGACGAGGAGTGGACCGGTCCGACGAACCCCTTTTGCCCTCCCGTCACCCGCACGTTTGCCGACTTCATTGAGAGCACGGGGGTTGCATTGGGGGCGCCCGACGAGCCGTCCGCGAGCATGAACTTGCTCTCCGCGGTCGGGGCACCGGAGGGCGTGATGGGCTACGAGCCCGCGACCTACGTCACGAGCGACGACGACGACGAGGATGCCTCGGTTGCGCTGCCGCAGCCACGGTACGGCTGTGGGAGGGGCATTCCAGGCTTTGGGGGGTCTTTGCTTACCTCATCTTTGGTGTGTGCACTTTTCGTGATTTGTGCTACCGCCGCACCGCACACCGTTTCCGGTGTCGGTGGTGCCGATGCGCGCGCGTGCGCGGCTCCACCGGTCGGTGGTGCTGCGTGGACTGCCTCGGCAGTCCCAACTGCGGGCACTTCACCGCCTGCGCTGTTTCGTGACGATCCTGGCGACGCGGTGGGTGGTGCGAGGCCGGATGCTATTCCGCCACGGAGACATGCACGGTATCGGGCGCTGCGACAGGGATTCCGCTCACACGGCTTTCTCCCGCTAACGCCAGAGCTCGTGGATCCCGATCCGCCAATTCCACCTTCACCGCCTTACTCACCGCCACCGCGTACTCGTCCGAGGACGAGGCGCCAAGCTCTGGAGACTCCGCGGCTGAGATCGACAATTCCTCAATTTCGTCTACGCATGATTTCCCACCGGCCCCGGGGGCCGGTAACTTCTGCACCCTCACGCTGCTCCGGGCTGGCCGGTCAGTTCCGGGGACCTCTACAGTAGTGGCTGAGGATTGCTTACACCGTGTCTGCCTAGAGATTGACTAGTAATTGGCTTTCTAGATGTGCAGAGGAGCTCTCTAAAATTGAGCTGTGATTAGGGTTTTAGCACTTAACAACTGTATCTGACAATCTTTGCTGTGAGCTGGGACCGCCCTGACCAAGAGTACAAGCCCCCAGGTGTGCTACAGTTTCCTCCTGAAGTTGAGTAGGGAGTTTGTTGCTTCGTTTCACTACTACAGTAATACTGCATATTTAAGAGAACAGGGATATGCGGTCAGCCAGCCTCATCGGAAAAAAGTGAACCCCCCCCCGCCCCCCAACACGCCAGCGGCGCTTAACGAAGCGCGATCCAATAAGGTCAGCGATAGCCAGGTTTGTTCCTTATTTGCGACCATACCATATTTAATACATGGTTTAACATGGTTTCCCAACCATATTTCCTCATCTAGCCAGCTCCCGTTCTCTTATTTGGACCCATTCTCTTAACGATTTGAAAAGGCTCAGGGTCATCGTAAAAAACGCGACCCCCCCAAACGCTGGCTGGTCTCTTATCGTCGATTCTCTTAAAGGTGAGGTATTACT
>LGRX02020024.1:0-10117 GCA_001247695.2 Cymbomonas tetramitiformis
TGCATCGCGGTGCATCCCGAGATATCGATTTTATAATGAAGCACACAATGGCTTCCGCGTGATATGAAATACCCTACATATTTTCGGTTCCGGTCGAGATGGGCTGATGCTGAGCATTCCAAATGATAGATTTATGTGTTATGAGCTCAGGAAGCCATCATATGCACGATGCATCGCGGTGCATCCCGAGATATCGATTTTATAGTGTAGCTCACAATGTCTTCCGCAGTTTCGCGTGATATGAAATACCCTACATATTTTCGGTTCCGGTCGAGATGGGCTGATGCTGAGCATTCCAAATGATAGATTTATGTGTTGTGAGCTCAGGAAGCCATCATATGCATGATTCATCGCGGTGCATCCCGAGATATCGATTTTATAGTGTAGCTCACAATGGCTTCCGCAGTTTCGCGTGATATGAAATACCCTACATATTTTCGGTTCCGGTTGAGATGGGCTGATGCTGAGCATTCCAAATGATAGAGTTATGTGCTATGAGCTCAGGAAGCCATCATATGCATGATGCATCGCGGTGCATCCCGAGATATCGATTTTATAGTGTAGCTCACAATGGCTTCCGCAGTTTCGCGTGATATGAAATACCCTACATATTTTCGGTTCCGGTCGAGATGGGCTGATGCTGAGCATTCCAAATGATACATTTATGTGTTATGAGCTCAGGAAGCCATCATATGCATGATGCATCGCGGTGCATCCCGAGATATCGATTTTATAGTGTAGCTCACAATGGCTTCCGCAGTTTCGCGTGATATGAAATACCCTACATATTTTCGGTTCCGGTCGAGATGGGCTGATGCTGAGCATTCCAAATGATACATTTATGTGCTATGAGCTCAGGAAGCCATCATATGCACGATGCATCGCGGTGCATCCCGAGATATCGATTTTATAGTGTAGCTCACAATGGCTTCCGCAGTTTCGCGTGATATGAAATACCCTACATATTTTCGGTTCCGGTCGAGATGGGCTGATGCTGAGCATTCCAAATGATACATTTATGTGCTATGAGCTCAGGAAGCCATCATATGCACGATGCATCGCGGTGCATTCCGAGATATCGATTTTATAGTGTAGCTCACAATGGCTTCCGCAGTTTCGCGTGATATGAAATACCCTACATATTTTCGGTTCCGGTCGAGACGGGCTGATGCTGAGCATTCCAAATGATACATTTATGTGCTATGAGCTCAGGAAGCCATCATATGCATGATGCATCTCGGCGCATCCATAGATATCGATTTTATAGTGTAGCTCACAATGGCTTCCGCAGTTTCGCGTGATATGAAATACCCTACATATTTTCGGTTCCGGTCGAGATGGGCTGATGCTGAGCATTCCAAATGATAGATTTATGTGTTATGAGCTCAGGAAGCCATCACACGCCTGATGCATCGCGGTGCAACTCGAGATATCGATTTTATAGTGAACCCCAAAATGCCTTCCGCAGTTTCGCGTGATATGAAATACCCTACAGATTTTGGGTTCCGGTTGTGATGAGCTAATCCTGAGCATACGGAACGATAGATGTACGTGGTATGAGCTCAGGAAGCCATCACATGCTTGATGCATCGCGGTGCATCCCGAAATATCGATTTTATACTGAAACCCAAAATGCATTCCACAGTTTCGCATAAACACCTAGACAAATAAACATGAACACAGTGAACCCAAACTGCATTCCACAGTTTCGTTTTCTAATCTTGAGATATCAATATTACAGCGAAACCCAAAATGCATTCTACATTTACGCACAAACACATGAACACACAAACATAAACACAGTGACACCTAAAATGCATTCCACATAAACACATGTACACATAAATATAAACGCATAAACACCGTTTCGCATAAACACATAAACACACTTTACAGGCAGGCACCTGAAAATAAAACTATTCAGTTTTAGTGGCCTTACTGTGGGCATCTCAACGCATGGCTCACTTTGTTATATTGATGCAGGACCCATCGTGCTGAACGGTTCGAGAGCACCTGAAATGTGGGTACTCGAGCCTCGGGGCTGTCAGGATTCTAACCTGAACTGACCATGTGCTAGCCGATCAGACTGCTGCCCCTTAAGAATATTTCGAGTGTGTTCACTCTGTATGACTCCGTGCACAGATCGTGTTGTGCCGCAGCGGCTAGTATGCTTAAGATGAGGCTCAGGGACATAATCTCGGGGCCGAGAGTATGCACCCGAGCTGCGGTGCTATCAGGATTCTAACCTGAACTGACCGGTTGCTAGCCGGTCAGACTGCAGCCCCTGTTAATGTGTCAGGCCCAGTTTTGAGTCGGTGTTGTAGGCATAGGTCGTGCTGTGCCTCACTGAGTTCGGTAAGGCAGAATGCAAACCTGGGTGTACGGGCGGTACATCATGCAGCGGCAGAGTATGCCGCAAGGCCGAATTCAGAAATGAAAGAAAGCCCTTATCTAGAAGGGGCTCTACTGCTATCAGAAGTGGATGTGATATCTCAGTTTCGAACTGAGATCTCCGGAGATATTCTCCAGCGCTCTTTATTGAGCTAATATCACAACACTAACACTAACACTAATCTTGCAGCGCCTTAACTGGGTAGGACTGCTATGCAGCCAGGAGATAATAAGAAAAGTAATAAGCTGTGATATCTCAGACTCAAACTGAGATCTCCGAAGGTATTCTTCGGCGCTCTTTGTTGAGCTAATATCACAAACGCAGACGTTTCAACAAGCAAGCTTACGACGGAATCAACCGTGGTCCTAAACTCACAGAAGATTCTGTGAACCCAAAGCTTCGCGCATACAGCGATTGGCAAGAGCTAAAAAAAGCTAGCAGGAAGCTGAGAAGCGTGGCAACTCAGACTTTAACTGATATCTTTGGAAGCCATTTCCAGCGCTCTTTTTTGAATTCCTGCCTGGAAGGAAAGCAGTCTTTTCCAGCTTCAGTCAGGGCGTTGCGCGTGCCGAGCGCGAATCAATTGGCCCGTTTAAATTTCAGGAAAAGAACATCAAAGAATCGAAATAAAAGGAGAAAGAAGACACCTACAGGCTGCGAAATGGCGAAGTGTATGGCGCTCTGTGTGGTTTCGGACGTTGTTTGCTCGAAGGAGCAGGAAACAGAGACATCCTGACATGACTCCCCAAATCAGCGACATAACAAAGACACGGTTAAACAATGGCAAGGCTAATAATCCGCCTGTCAACCTAGGCAAACAGAAACACCTGCACGCAAAGGCAAGAAGACACTTGCACGAAAGTGGTCGCAAATATGAGCTGGGGGACATTCTACGAACTATGGCATCAAGTGCACGCAAAATGATTGGTCAATTGCAATGATTCTATCTCAAATTCCATCAGGATCCGACGTGGATGCACCGATGGACATCGCAATCTGTACCACCATTTGGAACGCAAGAAACCGGTCACCAACAAATATCTCAGCTGACGTCGCATTAATTCATTTTCTTAAGAGAAAAATATATGACCGACGGATTGAATAGGCTCTCATCTAATGGTATCAGGTTCGGGCCACCCCGAACTCCGATCTGCCGATGGCATCATAGTTTTCGGGACTGTCGTGATGGATGTCGTGGAAAATTTTCTAAGTTCTGTCTATAAATCAAGTTGTCGCTCGCTCGTCATCGACAACCAATGGTGATTTGCCATTTGTGCACTTACAAAAGTCGTATTGCAATGGCATCTTTGGGCTGGCATGTTCTGATTGGCTTTCCCGATAGTGGGTGCACATGGTAAGGGCCCTGCCAAAAAGCGTCAGGTAGGAAGGATGGTGTTCCCAAACGTGCCCAACGCCTCCGGCACAGTCCAGAGCATATAGTCTGACGTGGCAGCTATAACTACCTCATGTATCTTACACGTGGATGTAATTGTCCTATTTTTGTAGATCCAATTTTAAAATGTTCTAATTTAAACGTAAATGCATTCACCTCTGAATCGAATCTATCACGATTCCAACGATGCCTTTCGACACAAGCATTGCAGCGTGTGCTTCCGTCAGTCCGGAATCGTTTCTCGTCCACAATTCGAAATGCCGATTGAGATGTCCAAAATATCGCGTGGAGTCATTTACGGACATCATTGGTCAGAATCACTGACTGTATGGCCGGAATCGCTGACTGTAAATTAATTTCAGCGGGGTACCGTATTGTCGTAACAGCTTATGAAACGGGGCCCCCAACCCCCAACGCCCCACCAAGCGGAGGCGTTTAGCCAATCATGCTACCAAAAGTAGTGGAAGGTGCCTGGCGCACCATAACCTGTGAGATATATAGCTACGACTATATATTGTGTTACGGTCAGAATGCTTTCACTTTCGGTTTGCAAGAGTGTCCCTAAAACATAAGTTAGTCTCGGCTTTATGCCGGAAACCCTAAACCTGCGACACCCGTACTGTACGGAGTACTAGTACAGATAACAGGAAGTGACACACGGTGTGTCACATCCAGCACATAATGCAACAACGTTAGACATCTTGTTTAAAACTAGCTCAGGTTATAGAAAAAGGCGAAAGTGTTTTTCAAAATCGAACTTGACTTCAGTGGTCTGAGTGAGCTAGCGTTTGAATTTCAAACAAGTGCAGGTGCCAGAAATTCTAACAGCTCATACAGCAACAACTAAATAGGCGCACCTATCTCATACCGTGTGCAAACCTGCACCAGGCTCTCCTCTGTCGCTTTGTCTATGACAATTACACTTGCGCGAAAAATTATTCAAAAATTCGATTTTTAAAATTTTCTAGAAAATTTTAAAAAATTTTGACCCCCCCTTTTTGGGCCCTTAACACTGTAGAGGCCGAATTAATTGATTTTACAGTGTTAAGGACCCATTTTGGCGTTTTGATTTGATTCTGATTATGTCTGATTATGAAATATGGTTCGCCGGGGCGCAGGCGAGGCAGGGGAGCTGACCTGGGACACGTCATTAGCATTTATGCTCCCAGGATATTTTTCATATAAATATTTTAAAATATTTCTGAATATTTTTATATTTTTATATTTTACTTTTTCATGTATAAATTTAAATAAGCGGCGTCTTGACAAGAACCCTTGTCCGCAGACGTGTCATCCGATGTGGACCAACCACAGTACTCCATTTTTAGCAACGCAAGACAACCTTGCTCATGCATGCTCATGATGATACGATGATACTAGCTACTACCCGTAGGGCCCGCATTCGGTATGAGGGTGAACGCTCTTATCGTAGTTTCTAAGGTTGGCCATTGCATGATCCAAAATCTAACTTTTAGATCTGTTTTGCTAAAAATATAAAATGGTTGATTTATTTTACCTTAAAAATTACAAAATTTTTAGTTTTTTAAAAATTTTAAAAAGTTTTAAAAAATTTTAAACCCCCAAATAATTAATTTTAAAAATATGACATCTGTAATGACAATGAGATACTCTACTTTTGCGAACTTTCGTCTTCGAAAGGCTGATTGGAAGGCTGACAAGGAACATTGTCCACCTGGGCAACACTCAGGAACCCGTCGACCGGTCTGTCATCACCGATGACAGTGTTCGACCTCCTACTCCGAGTTTCCCGAGAAATAGCGCTGCCGCTGAGACGGTGACACGGCCATTTCTCGCATTATAAGATACGATGTGGAGACCGCTTTTCCCCGCGCCGGAGCATCTCTGACGTGGACCACTCAGCGGGCTGTATTTGAAATAACAGGAACGGGAACAGCATTGGGATCAGGTGTCAAAAGGGCTCGACTGCCAACGAAGCCTGGGACGAAGATGCCAGTTGCCCCTTGCCTTGTCCAAATAAACCGACCCAAAATCGGAATAGCCGAACCTTACAAATAAATGCCTAAAATAACAGAAAATCTTCCAGGTGAAGCGTACCCTTGATTCAGAAAACTGTCACATCATGTTGCTTGTAAAGCTGCGTCTTTCATTTTGTACCTTCGGCGTGTCAGTTGGTTTGCGCTATATTAAAATGAAGGCTTGTTAGGAGACTAGGGAAAACAGATGCACCACGCGTTGACCAGTGGCAGTGCATGCACATTATCACTTGAGCTCGCCTTTGCTTCGACGGTCAGGTGTTGAGGCAAGACGGAGCGGTGTCACGTACGTCCCAAAGATCGCAAACGCTGAGTTTCCCAGAGATTCTGAATCTTCGAAGTATTATTGCAAGGTTCGACCCCACTGCGTAAAATGACCGAAATTCTTTTCTTGTTCGAAGTTCATCGCTGTGAACTCACGTCGGTGCTGACACTGTACACTATTTGAGCTTCTCGCAGTGCTTCTGAATTCAGACTGTTTACTTCGTTTAGCCTGCGCTTGTGTCATTCATATTATTCCCTGCCATACAATTTAATCCTGTACCACAAGGCGCCCAGGAGCATCCGGTAAAGGTCGAGCCCCCGGAGGTGCTAGTGTTCCAACGGTGAATGGCATGTCACAACTGAAGTTTTCTTGGAAACTGAACCGCCTACCTGGCATCTTACGCTGCCATAAAGTTACTAGTGTACGTTCTGATTCGCTAGGTCGCAGCTTGTGCCTGGTAGATGTTGTACCTGAGTCGCACGCCGTTCGCTGTATTCAGATTCAGGAACTGTGATGTTATGCTTCAGAGGCTCCGCATAGACTCTGAGGTGTGAAGGCTTGTTGGGAGACTAGGGATCACAGATTCTGTCACACCACGTTGACCAGCTTGGCAGCTGGTGCATCGTAACGCACAATGTTCACTTGAGCTCGCCTTCAGGTTCATGGTGAAGAGTTACTAAGGCAAGAAGGAGCGGTGTTGCACGTCAGGTCGCCCAGTCTGAGTTTCCTAGAGAGTCTGAGTCTTCGAAGTATTATTGAGGCTCGGCGACATACGATGAACGAAATTCTTTTCTCGTTCGAAGTTCATCGCTTTAGAACGTCGTTTTGTAACGTCGGTGCTGACACTGTCACATATGCTTATTGAGCTTAATTCGGAATGCTCCAGTATGTGAACATACCCTGCCGGTTGCAGGTCAGATAGTGGTAGCCGAACTGGTCAACCACTCCCCGACATGCGCACCGCCCAGTCCTCACCGCAGATACTTTCCGCACCAATGAAAGGGTCACACCAAAGTGCAATAACCGTCGAAGCAATGGGATTGAGGCGGAAGCCCGGCCCTCCTGTGACAAGGCACTTAGGTGCCATGTAGCTCCGTCCTCCCTAGAAAGGCTCACAAGTCTTGCCCGCACAGATGTGTTCGCAGCATCAAGCGAGCGAAGCCAATCAGAACCATGTTGATACGTGCGTGGTTAGCTCTTTTTTACTCGCCGGTTGAGCATCTCCGATGCTTACCTAGCTAGGCGCCTCCTGTGGGATCCACAGACCCGGGGATGGGGGTGCTTCAAGCAAGTGGGCACTCGGGTTGAGTTGTTCTGGCCGGGCGAGCGTGCTTGGGTCGGGGCCGGGTGGGAAAGGGGGCGCTGGAGGAGGGGGCAATAGTGGTGATTGAGTACATACGTACTTTGAGTGTGACATATTTTGATCCATCCCATGGGAACCCGCCGGCAAAAGACAAGTTATTTTTTGAAAAGGGAACCAAGAGATCCGGGAGAGCTCAATGGTCACTTGATCATGCAGGCTAGTAGAAGTGAGGTCACGGTGGCGAAGGTTGATTGCATTTTTGGAGCAATGCGGAGAGAGACTTGCTCGTGGGTTGGAGGTTGCTGGATTAGGAGGGATCAGCGTCGGGGGGGGCGGGGCGGGGGGCCAATGGTGAGGGTGCAGGAGAGGCTAGCAGACGAATGGGAGTGCTGGGAGGTGCCTCTGGAGGAGCGGGTGGGTTAGTGCAACTAGGGGGTGATAGCACGCAGGAGAGGGAGTGGCAACAAGTGGGAACGGCACTGGTTTACTCGGTGGTGCTCTGTGAGAGCTCTGCGAGGGATTCTCAGATCTATCCCGCTGCCATGGGTAGATAGCAGTACCAAAGCCATGGGCAGTAGTACCACTGGGGCATACAACAGTTGAGCAAGGAGCTTTTAGGATTGCACACCGCTCATCGATGACCACGCACATGCCTGCCCTTGTGTGTTCATACCAGCCATGCACACTACTTGTTGTATTGGCTGCTGACATATGCTATATAGGTCTAGGACCAGCCAGAGCCCATATTTTATGTTACATTCGAATGTTAATTGCGAAGACATGTATGTGCATCCCCACTTGCTGGTCAGTGTTCTCACGGTTAGAATTGTGCGCTCTCAATACTCTCAGCATCCATACGGACGCTGTCTGGATGGCTGATGTTAGGTTGGTCTGCAGCTCTAGATAAGTGTGTGATAGCTTTCTTAAGTTATTATATAACTCAACTGAGTTTTGAGGATTTTGTGATTGCTCCTCAGCAGGTGATGAGAGCTCCCCCTGCAATGAACAACATATGCAACAATCTCACATGGAGAAAGACACACCCTAGAAGTAAGTTCCTTCAGCTTCATTCCACAACGTATGTAAACAATCATACAAAAACCTCCTCTGGCCGATGACAAAAAAGTTGAGCTGAAACTTCATTGCTACTACGGATCCACTGTGCAACTTGCTCATCAACTTGAAACCATCACGGAAGCTTCACAAAGTTATTGCCATCATGTGTGCCACGAGTATCTATTATATACACGAGAAAATTATATATTGCTGCACAAAATCTGTTCGCAGCCATGCACACACATGCACCCACACTTTGGGGAGAGGGCAGGGGGGTGCATGGTCTGGAGTATGGGCTTGCTTGGTGGAGGAATTGAATTAAAGTGCTATTTGCTAAAGTTAGTCCAAGGAGTCTTAAGGACAAAGGAGCAACAAGAGTCCAAAGAAGACAAGACCCTAACTAAAATGCCCAAACACCAGAGCCTTTCCCTCACCATGTCTCAAAGCAAAAGTCACTAACTGCAAAGCAAATCACGCACATCGATCTCTTCGACCATTCCCATCCATTCTTCGCTAATAAGCGATATACTGCGGAAAATCCTCCAGCGTGCACACCCTACCACCCGAATGCCTCCACCACAAAAGGCACCAGCCTATGCGGAGAGACGTCACCCTACAAGGCAACCTTCCGCCGCTCCTCCACACCAGCTGTCTGCAGCGGCTCCCGAGACGCCCTCTCCGCAAAGAATCCACAAAGGACGAGGCGCAGAGCTGAACAGGCGTGTTGGTTCGTGGCTACTTGTAACCTTGCTGTTCTATGTCACGGACCTACATTCTACATGTGTCCATGTCATCAGCTCGGTTGCAGCAGGAGTCACGGATTTCGATATTCTGAAACCACAAAAAATCTGTTGTACTCCAATTTGAACATTTTTCTTTTGCTCGGATCCTCATTTGCCATAAGTGAGGCATGCAAGATCTGCTGAAAATCTGTTACTGTGAACACGTCAACCAAGCAAAGAAAGTAGTAGTCCATGTCCATGTCCCTCACAGCTGTCGGATTGATGTAGTGCTGCACTGCTGAAGACTGCTGTGACCAGCCTCCGAAAAAGCACACCTTCTCCATCGTCACGCCCACAGCTTGAGCACAAGTAGTTGCACCCGTCCGGGTACTGTGTGAAGAAAAATGACCTTCCGGAGGTCTACAATCCAGCTCACTGAGAGCCAAACCAATCCAGTCATTAGCAACTGAAGCCTTGTAGTTCTTCGGGTCCTCCGGTAGCAGCCAGTAACCATCCGGCTGAGTCCTCGAAGTTCTGCTCCACGCTGCATCACGGTGTGCTTCCCGGTGTGAGACCAGTTCTCTCAACAGTGGTACCCCACTCCAGGGAATGCACAGGCGCCTCTTCACTAGGTGATGTCGGCGGCCTTTCTCCCGAAGCAGAACCACAGAAAGTGCATCGCCGTCGTGCTGCACGTGCATACGGGACAATGATGTCCCCGTGTCTGGTCTGCCAAATGTAACAAAGGCAATGACCACGTAGGCAAAAACACGAAGTAAAAGAAGGTCTGCTGAATACCTCGGCAACAACTTCAAAACCGCCACGTGAACACGTCGCACGTGTCTGGCTGGAAGCCAAGTCCTCTGCGTCGCGCTGTTCTCCTCGTGCACCGCTGCCTCTGCTTGGATCGTAGCCTTTCCCTTCACGGCTCGGGTCACAGCACGACCTTTTGCCGGTCCAGTTAGGCCCAA
>LGRX02020025.1:0-11619 GCA_001247695.2 Cymbomonas tetramitiformis
ACCCTCAGGCCAGCGCACTCCCGCAAACACTAGTGTCCGAGCAACCTTGGGCCGGGTGGTCCGCCCAACCCTCAGCACCCAAAGAAAACCGATATTAGCCTTATTAGGGTCATAATGAAATACAGTGAAATGTGCTTCGAAAAACATCACCACACAAAGTAGTGGGAATGTATCCTTACCGGCGAGCCACTTGAAATGTCTCTCTACCAGCTCAAAATGTATTTGTGGTCCATATGGCTCGTCACCCGAGTCGCACTCTGTCCAACCCACTTCAGGGTTCACCATGAGCAAGGCGTCCGTGTCATTCTCGTTCACCGACATCTGGAAAATGGCGAGGCGATCCGCCGGGATCGCTCTTTTTGTGATCCGGAACGGGATCGATCCCGGGAGGAAAGTTTCTTACGGGATCGTTCCGGTTTCGGCGAAATTACACGATCGTAGAGGGAACGCTCCAGGTACGGGAACGAGCCTGGAACGCTCCAGGTACGGGAACGATCTTGGAACGCTCCAGGTATGGGAACGATCCTGGAACGCTCCAGGTATGGGAACGATCCTGGAACGATCCAGGTACGGGAACGATCCTAGAACGCTCCAGGTACGGGAACGATCCTGGAACGCCCTAGGTACGGGAACGGTGGAAGGACAGGTGTGATATGCTCAAGATGTATTCAAGCATTCAAAGAAAGTGTATCATGCACCACACATAAAAAAGGTAAACTTTCAGAACACAAGGCTAGAGGTAAAGGAGGCAACTTTTCAAATATGTATATACAAATACAAAAAGAAAATACACCATACAGTACACCAGGTACTTCATTTGTATGTACTCATAATGTCTCCATTATCAACTATCACTGACTAGTAAAGTCTTCTTCTTCCTCATCTATGCTTCTCACTCCTATTGTGTTTTGGTGTTGAAGAATTTCTGTTAAAGTTGCAGGCCACTTGGCTGACTGCGCCAGCTTCACACGTGAGTGTACCATATTCCATCTTTTTACTTGGGTGAAAATTATTGAGTACTCCTTGCTCAAGGTATTTGGTACCTCAGTCTGCACGTCGAAAGTGCCAAAGTGAGTACTAGTTGAAAAAAACGTGTACTCTAACCAAGCAAAAGTACCAAGGAAATGCATACTTACCACAACTTGTGACTTTATGGATGAGTTCTCATTTATTGCTGGACTTCGGGTTTAGGCTTAGTTATTATGGGCTCTGACTAGCCCCTAGCCTGACCCTGCTTCCGTCTCGTGTCCGTGACATCCTAGCACTGTACTGTACAGTAGTACAGTACAGTAGTACAGTCATCGTTTCACTGTCTGGGTTTCCGAGAGCATAAAGCTTCGGCCAGACACAAGTTATATGATTATCAGTTTGTTTCCTAGCGAGCTTAGCCGGACAGCGTATCTGTCTTCCTCGCAGGTTATAGGCCGCACCGGCTTTCCGGTGATTCTGATGATGGCACAGCGCCTTGCTGTTGCCATGTTCGGCTAAGTAGGACGTAGGAGGGGTTGAGCGCCCACTTGGGCGGTGGTGAATTACGCTTGCGGTATGGCCTTTTGACTTGGCAGTGATGGCGGCACGCATTGTGCTCGCCTTCGCTGCGCAGGAGATCAGTTCGTGACGGATTATTTTTTTTTTATTTTACGGAAGCATCGTCGCAGCGAGAGTTAATCTGTTTCGTGCGCCGCTGGCTCCGGCGAGGTCGTTCCACACGTGACAAATTTTGGCCGCTCTCATGGTTTCGCTTACGACCTGTGAATTTTGATCTGTCAACTGAGACTTCTACGGACTATCTGGCCGCTGTAAGCGTTCTTCCACCATCTCCCTGTTTAGCTCAACCTTCTCCCCTGTCTCTTCATCATGGTTACCACAGCAAATAGATCGACGCGGTCTCGCGTCCGTAGATTAGAAACGATTTTTGATGACGTCGGTGCGCAGCACGCTGCGACTCCACACACTCCGCAGCTGCCAGCTCCGACCACCGCAGCTGCGAGAGAGATTCTGGACAAATGTAAGCAGTTGGCTCGTGACAGTTTCGACAGGAAAGTTGCAAAAACCGTTGCCACTAAGATTCTAGGCGACAAATCGGAGCGCTTTGCAGGAACAGAAGCAGACGCTGTGGACATTTTTTCACAATTGATGCATGAGCTTCGCACGCAGTTTGTGCTTCAGTCGACGGCGTTTGCTCCCCTGTTTGACTTGACTGACATGGCAGTTGAGGCTAGGCATGAGGCAAATGAATTATTGCTCTCGGCTCTGACATTTCTGGCTCGCCCTGGCTCGCCTGCCCGTGACTGGCTTGAGGCCTCTGGGTCCGACGTTCCTGGAGATGGCAAGCGCGCTGCCCTTGAGGTGGTGCGCATGCTCCAGGAACGTTCGGAACCCTTTGACTCTTTTGAGTTGCTGCTGGCGGTCCGCATCCCCAGCAGCAAAGATCCTGACCGTGGCATCCGCGAGTTCAATGGCCTGTTGAGGGACGTTCAGCGTTCCCACAACTTGCCAGAGGACGCGGTGAAGCGGCAGTTTCTGAAGGCTCTCGGCGATTCATGGCTGTACCGTGATTTGGCTAACTCTTTGGCTCGGGCTGACCAGCGGCAGGGCGTGTCTCTCCTGACTATTCAGGCTCGTGTGCGGGAGCAGTTCCGCCACGGCCTGAAAGTCTCTGACGCCCCTGTCTCTGCTCTGTCATTCGGCGATGGCGCGTCTGACCTGGCTGCGGCGTTGTCCAGTCTGCAGAAGCAGCTGGAGCGCATGCAACAGGACATTCGTGACCTGAAGCGGCAGAAGCGGGAAGGGCCTCCGCCTGCGGGCAAGCACCTTACCCGCTCTGCTGCCAAGCTTCATCGTGCTGGTGTTAAACCGCTTCGCACCGCTCCTCATGTCTCATTTGACAAGAAGAGTGGTGCCTTCGTGCCCCACTGCCAGAATGCGGTGTGTGCACAAAGTGGTTTGAAGCACTGGCATGCTGAATGCCCCAACGGCGGTCTTCACTCTGCCCACTATTGTGGTGCGGTTGAAGACTACGAGACTGACTGCTTGGCTGTTCGTTTCCAGCGTTTCTATGACGCGGGGGATGAGCACGCCTTTGAGTCGCTCTGCACGATGGAGGGTCGCCCAGAGGTGTGCGAGCTGTCGGCGCATTCCTTTGTGCCGGCTGAGCCCACATCTCTGAAGCACTTTCAGGATGCGGCGGCTTCCGCTCAGGATGCGGCAGCTGACGATGACGTCGTGGCTCACTTTCCTCTAGCCACATTCCACTCGGGTGCACGGGGTTCGATTCCGCCACCGCCTGCGGTTCGGGATCCCTCTGCACTCGTGGCTGGTGGTGTGCCTACGGCTCATGACCCACCAGTGGCTGTCCCTGGCTCTCTCGGCTTGCCTGGTTCTGTCCCATCGCTCCAGCTTGGCGACTCTGCACCGGCTCCGCTGTTTGCTGGCATGACGATTGAGACTTCTGACATTGGCTCTGAAATCTCTGACAACGACCAAGGCTCTGACAATGACTCTAACGGCGGGCAGCAAGTGGCTTTTGACTCCTTCGGCACTCTTGAGCATGACTCTGACAGGGGGGCATCGCCACTAGCAGCTCCGATGTACCGTCCACGGGCGCCGCCGAGTTTTCTCCGGTGTGCATTAATGTCCTCGATGCTCTGTTGTTCTCTACTGGCCAGTGCTACGGCATCTCTGGTTGCCGTGGGCGGTGGTGACAGGGGCCTGGTTGAGCCCGGAGTCACCGTCCATCGGTCTACTGGAAATATCTTTGCTTCGGATCCGCCACTTGGCTCTCTGAACATCCGTGATTGGCCGCCTGACGATCGGGTTCTTTTGTCTCTTTCTTCAATGTTCGAACCGCCATGGGAATCTGCTTGTATGAGTTCTTCAGTTGAATTACTTTCTGCTGTGGAACCGCCTTGCCCACTTGGGCCTAATGGTGCTCGATTTCGACAGGACAATTTACAATTCACTTCGGGTTTACTCTGTTTCTACATCCCAACCGCTGAACTCAGCTCTGCTGACCAGCTTCAAAGTGGCTGAGTTTCTTGTCGAACATCCTGGCAGCTTGATTAGCTTTAGCCCAGTAGTGGGATGACCGGGTCAAGACCCCGGCACCCAGCTAGAAGTGATCGGTTTCCACCGAGTTGCACGTAGGTGTTTGTTTATTATCACGTGGCTGTATACCCTGTACCTGCCTTGCTAGGTAGTCACACCCACGGGTGGTGTGCTGGACTTCGGGTTTAGGCTTAGTTATTATGGGCTCTGACTAGCCCCTAGCCTGACCCTGCTTCCGTCTCGTGTCCGTGACATCCTAGCACTGTACTGTACAGTAGTACAGTACAGTAGTACAGTCATCGTTTCACTGTCTGGGTTTCCGAGAGCATAAAGCTTCGGCCAGACACAAGTTATATGATTATCAGTTTGTTTCCTAGCGAGCTTAGCCGGACAGCGTATCTGTCTTCCTCGCATTTATCTCATACTCGATGGCCCAATCTTTTAAGCTTAAGCTAAGGAGTGCCTTTTCAACACACATTACAGCGAAAGTTAGAGTTTGGCGTGTGATACACCCATCGAAGTTTTGATCTTTCTTTCCGAACACCTTCTTCAAAATAGACCCAAATAGTTCGTTTCCACACTGATCGACCTGGGGGTGTTCAGCTGAAGCTGCGCTCTTTCTCCACCACGCACCTGTGTGAGTAATATTAATAGTGAGTATAAACCAAACGAACCATAGAAAGGACTAGAGAAAATAAAGATTGCTGGAATAGTTTCGTACTTTGTAAGCCTTCTGGGTTATAGTTGTATACACGGTCCTTGCCAACCGACCAGTAAACGCCTCTGGGTATGCTTGGATGGTCCCTGCAAATAGTTTTTGTTGTAGCTTGCTGCGCGAGTTCACCCTGACCGAGTTCTTGAGCTGTACATTCAACCCATCTCACTTTTTCACCACGCACTTCTTTTATTTTTGCAAAAAGTGTTCCTTAAGAGGCCTTACCGCTTTCTTGGTGAGATTCCAGCCGTGGCAGTCTTTTTCTTTTCCTTGTCCTTCCGTTTCCACGCTATACAATATCCTCGTGCACTCGCCGATAGTGGTGTCTCCAAAATAATAGCCCTCTGGACCATTTGCCATAGCGTAACTTACCACTGCGCGAATATTTCCTTCCTGAGCACACCTTTTACCCAAGCATGTTATACCAGAAACACTCTTTTTCGCACAAGCATAGCACACGCACGCAGATAGACACTTATCGTGGCATAGGCATAACACAACAAACATACACAAATACACACATATCCTAGCACAGGCATAACATTGGTACAAAGAAACACATATACCCTAGCACAGGCATAACACACGCACAGAGAGGTAGGCCAAGGATAGGTATCGGTTGGGAAATTACTTAACAATCGATTTCGATTTTTCCGTATGTCATATCAATCAATTCCGATAATGATATATTCATATCAATCGATTTCGATTTCTCCTCATGTCGTATTGATCAATTCCGATTTTTAAAATACAACTTTATGATTTATCAATCGATTCTGATAATTTGTAAGTGTTATCGATCGAATCCGATTATGCAAACGATGAACCGATATATCGATTTATCAACACAATCGATATCATTTTGATATTGACTAAAAGTTTACAAAAAGACATCAGTTTTCACCCCACAACAGGCCATTTCATGTCACCAAGAACAAGGGTGTGCAAACATATGTCATGTATGTTAGAATATGGCTATCCTATATATATATGACTAATTCAACATGTTGGCAACAGTACCACGATGCCTGCAGGAAAGCACCCCCCCCCAGCCACTACGTGTGTCGTTATCCTGATAGGGCTTGCGCTGAGGAAGCGCATGTCGTTGTTGGCACGCACGTAACAACTTCCCCCCAATCACAGAGTGATTGAAGTGAGTTGGCATGCCTCTGAGCTTGGCCATGACTTTCTTCACTTCTGGTTGATCCAAGAATGCCTTAACAATCAAGGCAAGCGTATGGTCACAACATTCGTGACCGTCGAAACATTGCCAACCAGATACGATGTTACTCGCGTTGTCAGAGCATGTCGCGTGTATGCAATCAGCCACAGTATCCACGCAGTCATCAACACTATCGGAATAGTCGCCCAATCCAAGCTCAGCACACCGTATCTTCGTTGCACTTTCCAGCTCTTCACCGGTGTGCCTCACGTGTGAGAAAGGGATCGCAGCTAGTAGATGCTCGTGAAAGGCGAAGTCATCGTCCACCCAGTACACATTAATACCGAACAGGCTAATGCCCCTTTGCGACCAAATACAGTATCGCCAGCAATACTAGGCATGATGCCCTCAACCTTCAACCTCTTCAGGGCTACCTTCAAGCGTTCCTTGCCCTCAGTGGAGAGCTTCAACTTGGCCTAAACAAGAATTTTGAAAAATTTTATTCAAAATTTAGGTCAAAATTCAGCCAAAAAAAAATGTCAAAATTTTGAAAAATATAGGGGGTCCGTAGGAAAAATATCCACCCCCGTCTGCAATTTTTAAAGTTGGACCCCCATCGATCGATATTTTTCGAAAATTTGTCGAAAAATTCGACAGAGACGGTCGAGACGGTGTCGGCTGTCGATGTCGATGTCGCCGCCCTTCCTTTCGTTCAGATTTACAATATTCTTTGTCGACAGTAAGACGCAAGAACAACCAACAGCGAACAGGGGAGGATCATCATCACCATGCTCGTCGAAGACTATTCTTCAGCTTCAGAATCCGATATATCTGATCTCGACGTCGAGGACACCACCAACAAGACAACTCTCCGCCCAGTACACCTAGACCTGGGACGTGACGATGGCGACTCATCGGAGGACAGCGACGACCGCGAACCGAGTCGCTTGGAGGCAGCGTATGCACGCACGCGAGCACAACCCCTAACAAACGCCTTCGACCAGTTGAAGCGGAAAAGGAGCTCCCAGCAGCATGCGGACAGCGAGCTGCCGCAGCAGCCGGCTTTAGCAGCGCACGAGCGAGAAAGGGCACCTTCTCTGAAACCTCCCTCTGGAAAGAAACGTGCAGGAGGGGGTGTACGCATCACGAAGGAGCCGAAGATCGAGCCCTCCAAGCGCATCACCGAATTTCCCGACCAATGTTTGCGTATCTCAGCAGGGAGGCTCTTTTGCGGTTGTTGCAAAGAGACCTTATCACTCTTGAAACAATCCGTCAAAACCCACGTGCTCAGCGCCAAGCATCTTGGAGCTAAGGAGAAGTTTGTCCTGAGGCGTAGGGATGATGCACACGTGCGTGATGTTCTGGTGGAGTATTTCAAGGAGCACGAACACGAGGCCACCGCGAACCTGGATCCTGAGGTACATTTGTATCGCTACCGCGTCACTGAGGGTTTATTGTACGCTGGGGTTCCGATATCGAAGAGCGACTATTTGCGTCCCCTTTTGGAGCGTCCTGACATTCGCCTCACAACGTCACAGCACTTGAAACAGTACATCCCGAAGATAGAAGGCATGGAGTTCGAGACCCTTGTCCTTATCTTCTACGGCTCCGAAAAAAAGAGGAAAATTTTCATCAAAATTTAGGCATCCTGAAAAAAAGGGCAAAAAAATATAGGTTCGGCCCCGAAAAATGGGTCAAAAAAATTTAGGCGGTTTTTTTAAAAAAATCTTGTTTAGGCCAAGCTTCAACACATAGTGCATTACGGTGTGGTAGGTGGGTGGCACACATTGCCCTTGTGTGAGCACAGCGAAGATTTTGCGAAACTCCGCATCTTTCTCAGGTAGGTAGAGGGGACGCCTGCAACGCACCAACCACAGCGTGACCAGTTTGTGTAGTTGATCACGCTTTTCTTGAGAGACCTGTGGATACACAGGCAACACACACATCACAATGGAAAGAACAAAGAAACGAAGAATGATTGCAATATATCCTGCCAAACAAAAAAGCAAAAAAAAAAAATTCCCGTGAGATATCGGCATTTTTGTGCGCACACGATTCTTTTAAACGAACCAAAGGGGGAAAATCGATGAACAGGCACTCTGTGGGATTGCTTCCCAGCGGACAGTGCAACGACGGACCAGATGAACCCCCCCCAGTCTTAATCGGACGGTCTCCATGAGTTACTGAAACTTAAAAAGGCATGAAGGCGTGGGTGGGCACCCACGACGCCCCTTGTGCACTAGCGGCGTCGTTGGCGGCAATCGCCTCATATCGCTAGAACACAAGGGGAATCGTGGATGCCCATGCCTCCAAGGGGATTCGAACCCCTCACCCTCGCGTGTAACGCGTTCGGCTTACCAACATTTGACCACTCGACCATGCACCCACGATGATGGAAACTCGCCGCACGGCAAAACTTATATTCATAAAATTGATATTCAAATTCGAATTTCGAAAAATCCCGAAATCCCGCGCGTTGACTCTATCTGATCGCGTGGACCCTCCTAGGACCACGATGGGACCAATGTTGTCCACCCTGGTACCATCCCTCGCCTGGCGGCGCCTGAGAAGCGCAGAAAGTCAAAGTTCTCCCACAGACCTTCGTTCCTCGCACTACCCGCCGTCAGTCAAACGAACGAACCGTTCGTTCACCGCCCACCCGCCAGCACAGCGAGACATCATGGTAAGACTCGTACGTAAGACCCGGGGCGGGGGTAAACCCGCGAAGAAAGTAACTCAGATCACACTCCCGCAGTCGGAGAACACCCAGCTAGCGGAGCTCATGCGGCAGTTCGCCGCACAGCAGACAGAAATGCAGGGCCTACGTCAGCAGCTGGCGGCAGTAGGTGCTTCTGCTGCTGTGCCTACGCCTCACCCGGGGTCAAGGTGGAAGCGGCTGCCCATGGCAGCACTCCTGGCGATGCGGCGGGGGTATTCCACACCACCAAGGAGGCCCCACAGCATCTGGTGAAGTCCTTGCAGCGCTCCACAAATTTGGTCTGCAGCAACAACCTCAAAAGTGGGGTCTGGACCAGTGGCTGCACCATATCAACTGTGGACGGAGACAGCCTGGACGACGCCGTGGAGAGGATTAAAACGGCTACTCCTGGCTTCTCTTACGAGTGCGTCCGCGAATACATCAAAAACCGCCTCACCTACATGAAATGTCAGGTGACCACCCTGGGGCGGTGGGAATTAAAAACCACCAAAGAATGCTCCAAGGGGTTTTTTTCAGCGCTTTGACGGCCCGGCCCGCGGAGTCCGTGTCGCTTCGGACGGCACGGGCGAGCTGCCCAGCAAGCAGATCACCGAGACGGTGCTCAAGTTCTTTGACGCTGGGCAGCCCACCGAGGGCCCCCTCTTCGATGCCTTTTGGGCACTCGATGGTGTACAGTACGTGAAGCCCGCCGACGTGCTGGTAGTGAAGCCCGCCGACGTACTGGGGAAGGATCGAGGCGAGAATGTTCCTGCCCCAAACGGTGCCGACAAGCAGGGCAAAGGCAAAGAGCGGGATGACAAAAAGAGCGGGATCGTATGGCCACTGGTAAGGAAACTTACCTGTTATGTTTTTACCCCCTGGACCCCTTTGTTTTAAGAGGGGCGGTACAGGGACCACGGGTAGCCCTCGTACCGAACCCATACTGGACCGACCCACTGTGTGGTAGGGCTGCTGCAGCTGAACTGCAGTGTGTGCGTGTGGGTATGTCCCTGACTGCTGGTGGTTTGGTGCTGGGTCGCTGGCGGATGATTCAAAACTGGTAGCCGGGTCATTTGTGTCAGTCCACCGCTGCCGCTTAAAAAACGTTTCCCCGTACCCCGAGGACTTCGCAATGGACCTCCTCGACTACGACAAGGAGCGGTTCGAGCTATGCTACGGGGTCGTGGAGGGCGTCCCTGGAGGTACCAGTGTCAATATTCACAAGGGGGGATTATTCCCAGGGACGTCGTGGAGGTCCTCCTCAAGTTTGGAATCAAACCGTCGCCCCACGACGAGAAGGGCGTCGCGGGGGACCACCACGACCGAATCCTAGCGATGCACCAGGAGTCCATCGCGAAGTTGCTGGCGCTCCCCGCGAACGCCGAGAAGAAGATAAAGGAGGAGGATCTCCAACACGACGCAACCTCCATCATGGAGGAAGGACTCCTGGTGTGGTAAGTATTTCTACCCCCTTCGCACGTTATGCCCCCACCCCTGTAAACCTGGGTCCCGCACGGTCCGGTGTTCTGCCCCCATCCCGCCCCCGTACGTTCTGTATGGTCCCACGTGTCGCCCCAACCCCGCCCCAGTATACTAAGTCACAGTTGTGTTGTGTGGTGTGTTTACACTTGAACAAGGATTCTGACTAAAAAACACTAAAAATTCCTAAAGTTCCCTAAAAATTCATTGAAGCCCCTAAAAGCCCCTAAATCCTGGGTAAATATGATTTAGGGGCTTTTAGGGGCTGGTTTGCCCTGTGGAAACCGCTGAAGTCTGAAAATGATGGCGAGAATCTAACATCGAGAGCCTAAAAAGTGTGTATAAATTTTGAGAGGGCCTAAGCGAGTAGGGAACGCTGAATATAATTTCTGAGAAAGCCATGCCGAGGGGTATAAATTGCGAGAACGTCTTTGAACGCGTACTTGTCGCGACAATATGACAATATGACTGATGACAAGAGGAAAGGTTACTTACATTCGAACGGTTTTTCGGAAATTTGGCAGTCTTCGCTCTAAGGAAGAAGAGTTTGACCTGGGAGAGTTTGAAAACTCTTCTTCCTACGGGATATTTTAATTATTTTTAAAAATATGGATAACCTACAAAAGCGTCAGAAACTCGAGCAGGTTAGTCTTTTTTTTTCTTCTAAGAAGGGACCGGATAGCTCACGCGCGTACGTATTGCGTGTGGACTGGGTGGGGAATTGCTCGCTCTTTGATTTGGTAAGTTTGTTTTCACGTTTTTGAGAATCCTTGCTTTATGGCTTTGGGGCAGGGAAACACGATAAGGGGCCCACGCGGGGTTGCCCTGCATGGGCGCGCTGTACAGTGTGGGCCTGAAGGTACAGCGCTGGAGGTAAGGGGGTTAGATCCCTTGAGGTTCTAGCGCTCGGGCGTGGCGCCCTCCTTGCGGCCTACAATCTAGGCTTGAAAGCCGTTAGCATATTTTTTATCTACATATGCCTTTGTTTGTTGCATAGCTTTCATTGAGGTACTTGAATGTATTTAGGTTATCCGCTCTAGGTTAATGTGTTCTTGATCGCGCATTAAACCTTTCCCAAAAAAGTGCATGCACAAACTGATACTGTCTTTTTTTTTTGTATTTTCAGGGGGTTGCTCCGGCGCGAGGACTGATGAGCGTGGGTAGCACGCGCCCTGCAAGAGCGCTCGAGGTATGCCTCTCTTATTCCTTCTAAATTCTCCCTGCCCCTCACCCCCTCAGCGCCTAACCTTCACCCCCCCTCACTGTACGTATCGATTTGCGTGCGTTATTAGATAGTTTCTCTGTTGACTGGCGGACCACAGTTCTCTGATACTGTGGTCCGCGAGTCTTCGAAACTTTAGAGTTTCCGTTCGGGTGGCGGCGGCGGCCTTCCGTCACTATTTGCTGGCTAACCTCACGGCATCTATCACCATCACTATTTCCTGGCTAACCTCACAGCATCCATCACCGTCACTATTTGCTGGCTAACCTCACAGCATCCATCACCGTCGCTATTTG
>LGRX02020028.1:0-13790 GCA_001247695.2 Cymbomonas tetramitiformis
CGAGGGGTGGATGCGGGCTGAGGCTGCCTTCGGCCGAGGGGTGGATGCGGGCGGAGGCTGCCTTCGGCCGAGGGGTGGATGCGGGCGGAGGCTGCCTTCGGCCGAGGGGTGGATAAGCCGCACACGCACCCGGGCAACTGGTAGTGAGTGTTGTCACTAGTAGCAATGAGGTGCAGTGTGGTGGAACGCTTGGCTCAGGTACACCCTGAGGTTCCGCTGCGGCTCGTCCTCTTGAGGCCTGAGAACCGAGAGATTGCATCCAAGTTCAAGATTCACCGTTCAAATTGCTATGCGTTGAACGAGTTCAAGTCAAACCTCCTCGCACAGAGCATGCGCTGCCCAGGTGCGGGATCCGGGCAGTCACCAGCCACAGGGCATGCGGATTGGCCATGTTTCAGGGATTTTTGTGGCGGTCACTTGCCGCGGCTCACTGCTCTCTGCTCGCGGAGACCAGCTCCCACCACACCAGTTCACCGCCAATCACTGCTCACTGTTCACTGCTCACTGTTCGCTGCTCACTGCTCTCTTCTCCCTGCTCGCTTCTCACTGCTCACTGCTCGCTGCTCACTGCTCACTGCTCATTGCTCACTGCTCACTGCTCACTGTTCTCTGCACACTGCTCTTTGCTCGCTGCTCACTGCTCACTGTTCTCTGGACACTGCTCTTTGCTCGCTGCTCACTGCTCACTGCTCACTGCTCCATGCTCCATGCTCGCAGCGTGCTCTCTGCTCACTGCTCACTGCTCCTGCTCACTGCTCACTGCTCACTGCTCCATGCTCGCAGCGTGCTCTTTGCTCGCTGCTCACTGCTCACTGCTCCATGCTCCATGCTCCATGCTCGCAGCGTGCTCTCTGCTCACTGCTCTTCCTGCTCTCACTGCTTACCTCGTTCTTGCCATTGCGTGGACGGCTCCCCGCAGGGATTACCACGTTTCTGCTCGGCCTAACGCACTACCCAAGCGAGGTGAACACCAAACTGGTGGCAACGAACTCGTGGATCACGGAGTATAATGCAGGCACGTGTCACCAGGTGCGATCCCCGAGCGATGGCCAGTGTCAGCAGACTGCCAGCGGAGTGTGGCTCTGCTCGGTCGGCGGCGCGCAGCCTGGAGAGGCCTCTGCAGCCCTGGATGCCCGACTGCCTGAGCACTGGGCGCAGCTCAGTCCTGCCGCACGTGCCACGTCGGAAAAGCGGGAGCTATTGGAATCTGCAGTGTCTGCTGATCAATTTGATGTAAAGCATGACTGTCTAGGCCTTGCACAGTAGTCAGGATGCTCAAACCCTGAAGGAACCCTAAAGAAACCCTATGAAACCCTTAGATCTAGATCTGTAGATCTGCTGAACTAATCGTGGCCGTTGGATCATATGATGAACATCGGCAAGACACAGTGTGTAATAGTTCACCGGCCCATCGCAGACGTGTCACTGCAGTCGTTATGAACTCGACAGTGACACGTCATACTCTAATTAGTGATCTTTCGCTTAGACTGCCCAATCAGTAATGATTGGGCGCTAATGTTCGTGGCGTTTCGAGCTGCGAACTGATATATCTTTTGAGAATGAAAGTTTACGCTTGCTTTTGCAAAATACCCTGTATAGAATTCCAAAAGGTTATGGGCCCACTTACGATTTGTAAGTGAGTTCCATTTTGTTTATCACGCAAATTTGTCGCTGCGTGTAAGAGAATTCATTATGGTTACGGGTAAGAGCTATAGTCAAGCGACGACACCGTCACCTCCTGGTGGCGCGCCAGCATATGAGGAGAAGCCTGGCGAGTCGTCTTTGCGGGATATTGCGCTGAGTGGTCAGCAAGAGCAAATCTCGGTGCTTACGGAAAAGGTGAAAGGCTTGTGTTCTCAGCTCTACGAGTTTCGCAACCTTAGTCAGACAGTTCCCCGCGCCACTGTCCCTGTGGACCAACATCTCAATTCGTCGCCCGCTGGTGGGCGACGTCCTTTACCAATTCTTTCTGATATGACTAAGGGGCTTTCCGCGGACTCTTACTTTTCTGGCAAGGAAACTGACCAGGAAGGAATTTGGGACGAGTGGCTTGCGAAAATTCGGCCCTCTTTTCGCCACCATTCTCTGGCGCTACTGCTCTCGGAATCTACTCTGCTCCATATGGTGAGGGGGGATGACTCCTATCTTGAGGAAGCGAATCAGCTGTTTTATGACTTCCTCTGCCGTGTTACCACTGGCACTGCGAACGCTGTCGTTCGCAGCTACGAACAACATTCTGACCGTCACGGAGCCTGGCTTGAGCTATCCAAATTGCGACGCAACACTAGTGTCGTCTACTTCATCACCCAAGTGGATAAGCTGCTGTCACTACCGAATCAACTCTCGAGACTTGCCCCTCCTCTTCCAACGTTTCTGGAGTCGAAGGAGACTCTTCGGCGTGTACGCGAGTACTCCGCGAACGCGCGCGTTACTCCTTCTGGCAAGCCTCTGTGTATGGAGACGGTTGAGACCATATTTTCTGCCATGGCTATTGTGCGGCTGCACCCCGACTATATGCTCCTCAAGGCCAAATTCATGTCTGAGACCCTGCCTACTGCGAGTGTGCTGTCGGACCAAGTCACATCTCACTACGACACCATACTCGCCCCGCGTGCTGCTGTGACGCACACTGCCCACGCGCTGGACACTGAATCTGAGGCTGCTGGTGCTATTGCTGACGACAGGCGTAAGCAGGAGGAGGCGAAGCGGCTGCAACTGGCTGTCAAAGTCCCGTGCCCTGTCTGTCACAGGCGTGGGCACCCTGCTAAGGACTGTTTCATCAAGAACGTCGAGAAGCGGGAAGCGTTCTTCAAGAAGGCTTCCCCGACTACCAAGGCGGCAATTCTCAAGAGGGTGGCGGACTATGAGAAGCATGGTAGCTTACCGAAGCCTGGTGAACATCTTGGTGCTGCAGCTGGGCAATCTGAACTTCATCCTGGACTGGAAGAGAGTGGTGAGGCCCTTTTTGCCATTCGGGAGGCTGGTCCATCTGACTTGCACCCTGGTCTGGACGAGACTGGTGAAGATATATATGCCAGTTCCTTGGGCTCTGGACTATTGGAATCTGGTCATTCTAACATCTCTGGCTCGCTGACCCTTTGCCCGGCCCCGGGCCAGCTATCGACGTGTGGTCGGAGCTCTGTACTGGTGGAGTCATCATTACCGGACGGTACACGCTCTGCCCTGAGCTCAGGGCCAGCTGAGGCTGGTAATCTCAACATCTCTGGGTCACTGCCTTCCAGCTCGGCCCCGTGCCAGCCCCGGATATCTGGTCGGGGCTCTGTACCTGTGGAGTCCCAGTCCTCTGTGCTCCCGGTGTTCAATCACTACTCTGTCCTGACGGAGGTGGGCGAGCCTGAGGTTGTTGTATCCCACACTACTGGTGAGGATACTGGGGACAATGAGGGCACTGTGTGTGCACCTCGTGTGGAATTGTCTTCAGCGAGGCGCCCTCCTCGCAGGGCCAAGAAGAAGCACCACTGCTACGTTCCCAACAAGCATTCTCCTGTGCTCAGCCGTCGTCACCGCACCAAGTTTGTACCTATTTATGACTCGCGGGTCTACATTGATGTCCTCACTGCCTTCTTCCTTGACAAGGCTCGCCTGAAGAGGACACCAGTGGGATGATGGACGTGATCAGCACTTGGGTGACACTTTCCAGATATCCCCGAGGCAGTTATAGTTCAAGCCTGGATTGCAACAGTGGCACTCTATCATGATGGCCGGGTCGGTGGAGATATTCCTTCGTGCTCACCACATACTTGACATGTACGAGGGTACTGCTCTTCCTCGTGGTGTTGGGCACACTGTCAGTGCCAGGAAGATCTTCTCCCAGCTCCATGTCATCAGGCAGGCCACGGATGACATGGACATATTGCTGAAGCTGGAGTCTGTCATGGTGCGCACCTCGCTGGTGGCCCTGCACAGCTGGGCATCTGAGCTTGGGGGGGGCACCAGGGCCCTGATACAGGCAGTGGAGGACTTTGGAGGCATGCTGTTCCTCGGTGAGGGATGGGGCACCAGTGCCTGGCGTGAGTACTCGGATCCTGGCTCGGATGATGATACCTCGATGCCAGACCTGGAGGATGCCTCTGACTCTGACGAGGATGAGGAAGACATGCACCTTGGGCAGCCAGTTGAGGGTGATTCTGGATCTGTCACCGTGCTGGGTTCCCCTAATTATGACCGGCTTCTTGCGGACCCAAGTTCCTATTTGCATTATCCAATAGTATACAGCTATATGCCTGGTCTTCTCTCTATCTCTGGGCGAGCTGGCAGCGACTCTGGTTGTATGGTCCCCGACCTTGCTTCGGGTTCGGACTCTGACTCGGGTGATGATGATTCTCTGCCAGACCTGGAGGATGCCTCTGACTCTGACGAGGAAGAGGAGGATATGCACCTTGGGCACTCTGACGAGGAGGAGGAGGACATGAGCCTTGGGCAGCCCGTTGAAGGAGTGGGTTACAACCCCTCTGATGATTGGGCCTCTGGACTGCTTTCTCCACCTCGCAATATCAGCTTCTGTTCTGTGACTCTGGTCCCTAGTGGCTACTATGAGGACCACTGTGAGGGCCACTGCGATGATGCCTGTGATGACCTCGTCACGGACTTGGACTTGGACCCTGACCCATGTGGTGAGTGTGCTTGGGTGCCTTGTGATGCTTGGGCATCTGGTGTGTATTGTGCCCCCGATGCTGGCCATGCTCAGGCGGCATGTGGTGCGAGTGCTGGCAGAGGTAGCACTCAGTCCGCTGTGGACAAGAGTGCTGTTATCGACAGTGGCGCCACCAAGCACGTCTTCAACTCTGTCCGGGTGTTCAATGCGGACTATGATACTGCAGCCTGTGAGACCTTCAGTGTGGTGCAGAGTCAGTCTGTGAGCTCCTCTGGCAGTGGCTCGGTGACCTTTGCCAAGAAGGATGTGAAGTCTGGGCGCATGATTGGGCTACAGCTCCTTGGCACACACTGCATACCTGGACAACCCTTCAACCTCTTATCGGTGGTGGCGCTCGAGGATGCAGGTTTTCTTGTGGACTTTGGGGCCAGAACTATGTCCAAAGGGGGGGTGGTGTTCTCCTTTGCCAGAGTTGGCAACCAGTACATTATGCATGAGGACACATATGAGACTTTGGACACCCATCTAGCCTGTGCTGCCAAACATACTGATGATCAACGAGACCGCTCTGACTGGAAATTTGAGGACACCAAGCCTCACTTCACCACTCATGGCCCTTTCCTCCTGGAACTATTTTCCTCTGATGATAGCCACATCCTGGATGACTACTGTACCATTACTGACACATGTTTTGGTAAGGATTGGGCTGGCAGGCATTGCTATGGGAACCCGCCATTCAACCATGATATCATCCTACAGTGTCTCCAGAAGGCCCTCACTGACTTTGACAGAGACCCTTCCAACACCAAATTTATGTTTATATTGCCTAAATGGGTCACAGCGAGCTGATGGAGCTTGATCTCTCGCTTTGATACTATTCATGAATACCATGCTGGTGCTAAGATCTTCTCTGCACCGAGGGAGTCATGCTACAACTTGGCCAATCTGGAACCTTGTGGCGAAGATCGTGTGTGGATTGAGGACACCAAGTGGCTAGTGGTGGTTTTGTTCAAGGACTCGCACACTACAGAGCAGCTTGACATCAAGTTGTTACAACATGTGAGGCTGGGTCACATTGGTGACAAGTCTGTTGATCACATGTTCGCTCAGAATATTCCTATGAGTATCAGTGAGTCACAATACTCTGGCAGCCCGGTACAGCATTGCCCCGAGCGGTGCATTGCCTGTAGGCTGACCAAGGCCATCAGGCCCTCTGTGAAACCCACTGGGAGAGAGCTATCCAAGGAGCTGGGGAATCTTGTATGGTCAGACACATGTGGACCATTCAGGACCAGTGCTGGGGGGTACAGATGGTTCGTGCTGTTTGTTGATGACTCCACTACCTGGATATGCATATTCTTTCTCAAGCTCAAGTCTGACTATCTCAAGGCCTTCAAGCTATACCTGGAGGAGGTGAAGCGCCTGAGAAGCACCATGAACCTGTCCAGCGAGTACCACATGGTGCTCCACACTGACGGTGACAGTACCATGATTGCTGGGCAAACTGCAGCATTTTGTGAGGAGCATGGTATTGAGCAAAGGCATGGCTCCCCATACCTGCATGAGAACCAGGCAAGGGTAGAGAGGTCACACCGAGATGTACAAGCTATGGCCAAAGCCCTCCTACTGACTTCTGGATTTGGTGTGGACATGTGGCCCCTAGCCACCCGCCATGCGGTGTACATCCTTAACGGTGTATTCCGAAAATCTCTGGGGTGGACTTCAGCCTACTACCTCATCAGGAAGAAGCATGCAGACTTGTCCCAGCTGCGAGTATTTGGGTGCATGGCCTACCCCTTTATTGACCCCACGATTCGTGAACATAAGCTCAGCAACCGGGCACGTGAACTCAGATATGTGGGACACTCTGAGGTATCATCTGCCTATCTCCTGTATGATCATGAGTCTGGGAAGGTGGTCAACTCTGGTATGGTCACTTTCTCTGAGAGGCTGGACAAGCTGGGCAAGGTGGTGACCACATGGGATCCGTCTGCGGTGACCCCTCTCAAGACCAACTTCATGGTCACCACTCTGGATGCGCCCTACAAAGATCCACCGCCTGCACGATTGGAGACTGCTGTATTGGAGCAGGGTGTGTACTTACCTGAAGATAGTGATGAGATTGTGGCTGTGGTAAAGGTGGAAACCTCTGATGATGTGTGCTGGGTGAGCTTGAGCTCATATCTCAAGCCAGGCAGTGATCGCCTGTCACTATTGAGGGATTGGCCTTCATATGGGAGTATCAATGCTCACTATCCACTGTTCACTGAGGTGCGTGCTGTCATTGGGAAGGGGGACTCTGAGGAGGCCATGATTTGTGGACGCGCTATTGCACCTCATGCTCAGCCTTACTGCGTGGTCCTCCTCACCAACTTCACCATCATGGACCTACCTGCTGGAGACGTACGATTTCCACCTACACACACATGCCTGGGTGTTCAGGTTGCAGAGACACCCACTGTGCAGAGCTCCCTACGGCCTGAGGGAGTTATTGAGCCAAAAAGTCACTCACAGGTCCTGAATTCACCTGACTGTACTGAGTGGCTCAACTCTATTCAAGATGAGATGGAGGCACTGGTGCAGATCAAGAAGGCCTTGTCGCTCGCTCGTCATCGACAACCAATGGTGATTTGCCATTTGTGCACTTTCAAAAGTCGTATTGCAATGGCATCTTTGAGCTGGCATGTTCTGATTGGCTTTCCCGATAGTGGGTGCACATGGTAAGGGCCCTGCCTGAAAAGCGTCAGGTAGGAAGGATGGTGTTCCCTCCCCAACCCCGCCCCTACCACCGTGGGAACGCCATTCGCCTTATCCCACCTTCGCACAAGGGAAGCTTATGGGAGCCGATTCATGCGAAAGGTCGCCAAAAGAGAACAATCGTGCCGAACCGCGCAAAAAACGCGACTGAATCGGCTGTCGTTGGCTGTCGCGGGCTGTCGCGGGCTGTCGCGGGCTGCTCGATGCTGTTTCCAAATGCTCGATGCTGTCGCTTCGTTTCCAAATTTCGGGAGGAGAGAGCAAAATGTCGAACAGCATCAAGGATTTGGAAACAGAGCTCAAAAGTTATGATAGTGACGTGGCAAGAAATAGCATTCGGGTCTGAGCGAGCAGTGCGACCGTAGGATCAGTCGAAGACGAGCGAGCGACAAGCTAGTTATAGCTGCCACGTCAGACTATATGCTCTGGACTGTGCCGGGCGCAGTCCAGAGCATATACGTCTGACGTGGCAGCTATAACTACCTCTTACTGATGATGGACGAGGAGGAAGTACCTGCTAGGGTAAAGTTGCTGGAAATGTCTCTGGTCCTCAAGATCAAGCTGGACAAAAACAGGCAACTCCTGAAGAGGAAGAGCCGGATATGTGTGCGGGGGAATAAACAGGCTTATGGGGTGGACTATTATGACACTTTTGCGCCGTGCACACAGCTGTCATCCGTCAGGATTGTTATCACCCTAGCCTTGAACCTTGGCCTGGTGGTCTATCACATGGATGTGGACACTGCCTTCCTGAACTCGGTGCTTGAGGAGGACCTGTATGTTCGCCTTCCCCGAGGACTAGTCTATGGGGGGCACAAGTGTGCCAAGCTGCTCAAGGCAGTATATGGATTGAAGCAGGCTAGCAGAGAGTGGTTTGACACCTCCGATGCCTTCATCATGGGCTATGACTCCAGGATGCAGAGGAGCGACGTGGAGCCATATCTGTACTTCATCCGGGACGCCGCTCTCCAGGTCATCATTCTGGCCTACGTGGACGACTACCTGGTGGCCACCAATGACAAGTCATGGTATGACACCTTTGTGGCCGCTTTCCACGCACAGTATGCGTGCAAGGATCTTGGGGTGCTGGACTTGGTTATGGGTATCGGGGTGCGCTGGGGAAGTGACACAGCATACTCATCTCCGTCTGGCTATATCTCTCAGATGATCAGCACCTATGGCCTGGATGAGGCCAAGCCAGCGAGTTTGCCGATGTCACCTGGCACTGCGCTGACTCCTGCTGATGGTAAAGGATCCATGCCTTACCGAGCTCTTCTGGGGCAGCTGCAGTGGGTGGCTCGCTGCAGCCGGCCTGACATTATGGCAACAGTATCAGTCCTGTCAAGGTTCTGCGCCACATATGGTCCAGGGCACTTTGTGGCCCTGAAGCAGGTGGTCAGATATCTGATGGGCACCAGGGAGTACGAGCTGGTGTTGCGCACTGCTTCAGTGCCTGGGGGGTGTGGCACTGGACCAAGCAAACCGTTGCCTCTCTCCATCTACACCAATGCTGACTATGCAGGGTGCAAAGTAACCAGAAGAAGTACTTCTGGTATCGCTGTCTTCCTCTGTGGGAGTCTGGTTATATTCTCGTCTATGATCCAGAAGTGTGTGTCCCTGTCTACTACTGAGGCCGAGATCATAGCCATGTCAGAGGGAGCTAGGGAGGTGAAGTATGTCCTCAACGTGCTGGACTCACTGGTGGACATATGCAGACCAGTGCCTATGTACTGTGACAACCAAGGAGCTATCCACCTGGCCACTGACTACGTGAACAACTCCCGGTCCAAGCACATTGAAGTGAGGAACATGTACATCAGGGAGCTGGTCAAGGCCAAGGACACAGAGGCGCTGTACACTGGGACTGATGATAACACCTCTGACATCATGACCAAACCTCTGGCACTCCCTATATTTCGTGTACACAGAGAGCGACTGGGTGTCATGAACCTGCCTCGTGGAGACCAATGAAGACTGAAGGGGGCACCATCCCCATAAACTGGAGCTGAAGGGGCACCATCCCCATATCACTGGAACTGAAGACTGAAGGGGGCACCATCCCCATAAACTGGAGCTGGAGGGGCGCCATCCCAAGAACTGGGCATTGCTGACTGAAGGGGCACCATTCCCAAGAACTGGCAGTAGGACAACTAGACAGTCACCCTTTAGAAGGGGTATTGGAATCTGCAGTGTCTGCTGATCAGTTTGATGTAAAGCATGACTGTCTAGGCCTTGCACAGTAGTCAGGATGCTCAAACCCTGAAGGAACCCTGAAACCCTATGAAACCCTTAGATCTAGATCTGTAGATCTGCTGAACTAATCGTGGCCGTTGGATCATATGATGACCATCGGCAAGACACAGTGTGTAATAGTTCACCGGCCCATCGCAGACGTGTCACTGCAGTCGTTATGAACTCGACAGTGACACGTCATACTCTAATTAGTGAACTTTCGCTTAGACTACCCAATCAGTAATGATTGGGCGCTAATGTTCGTGGCGTTTCGAGCTGCGAACTGATATATCTTTTGAGAATGAAAGTTTACGCTTGCTTTTGCAAAATACCCTGTATAGAATTCCAAAAGGAGCTGCGGTTGATGGTTGCAGATTTACGGGGGAATGCTGCGGGAAGAGTTCATCAGCATGACCTTCATCAGTGCCGTGGAGAAGATATACAATAAGTGCGGAGCTCTTTTGGTGGCGGTGCAGCGCGAGGGGCGCATCATCACCAACCCGGGCAAGAGCGCATCCATCAGTGCGTGCCCAGGATTGCCCACAAGCGCTCGTCGAGTCCACAGGACGCCTTCGCCTGCTGCGTACTTCGAATCACGTGAAACCTTGCACATGGGCTGTTGGAGGTGGAAGATTGAAGCAAGCCTGAGGGGCACCGGTGTGCCCGATGTGGACCTCGGGGAGGGGGGGGCAGGGGGGTTGGCATATAGTTTTTTTCGCAAATGCGTCAGATATGCCTTTGTTAGTGCTTGAGAACACGTCCGATTTGCCCACGCCATGGACATGCGAATGCCACGTGTGCATACGCCATGGACATGAGAATGCCACGTGTGCATACGCCATGGACATGTGAATGCCACGTGTGCATACGCCATGGACATGAAAATGCCACGTGTGCATACGCCATGGACATGCGAATGCCACGTGTGCATGCGCCAGACCCAGAGGGCAGCAGGCGTGCGTATTGTCTGGGAACCTGCTACGGCCATATGCTGAAAACGAATATGCATGTACTAAACTTCACTGCCTGGTGGTGTCTTGTGCCCGGATTCATGTCGATCCGCAGCAATCAATATGGTCGTTTTCATCATTGCCACTTCGCACTCCCAGCTCTTCGACATCGTCAACCCAGGTATGTGTCCACGCCCCTCCTTTACTATGCTTGCACACTATGAGAAACGCATACAGACTTCATCAGGTGCAACCATCCTGGTATTGATCACTCCTCTGCCGCACCGAGTGTGATGTCGGGAGGTCGTGCACTGTCTAGCTATGAAATGTTCTCGCATGGGATAGAAGCGGTTGGATTAGATTGGTTTGCTCCTATCCCTTGGATTAGACCGGTTTGCTCCTATCCCTTGGATTAGACCGGTTTGCTCCTATCCCTTGGATTAGACCGGTTTGCTCTATCCCCTTGGATTAAACGGGTTTTGCTCTATCCCTTGGATTAGGCATGGGTTTGCTCCCTATCCCTTGGATTAGACGGGTTTGCTCCTATCCCTTGGATTAGACGGGTTTGCTCCTATTCCTTGGATTAGACGGGTTTGCTACTATCCCTTGGATTAGACCGGTTTGCTCCTTTGGCTTATTATAGAGGTCATTGATCAAGCTGATATGATCACGAGCCCAGGCGGTGACCAGAGATTCAATTGGTAGATTTGAGTGATTGCAAGCTGTGACAGGTGCATGCACGTGGTCAGACTTTAGGCACCGGGGGCCTGTAGAGTTGTGCATTACGTTGATCAGTGTGACCCCCCCCCAAAAACGGGATGTGCGGATGATCAGAGCATATGGACCCGTGCGATCCGCAGGGAGCAAATGGATGGAAGTGTTTCGAAAGCACCGTCGAGCACGCCAGATCACACACCAGTTCCTCGAGCATGAAGCTGAGCCGGCGATCCAGGTGCGCCGCAGCACGCACCCATGTGGGCGGGGCTGCCAGCTCTGCTGCTCAGTTCCCAGCTTCTCAGCGGCTAGGAGTTATGACAAAGCTTTGCAAAGCACGCCGTGACAAAGTAAGGATGCCGAGCGTCATGCGGCGGCTGGAGAGGGCGGAAGGTGCGCGTCATGCGGGCCGGTCGTGTTAGGTGCTTGCTGCCTCTGCTAGACTTTTGCATCGACAGCTTTGCACAGTGTTTTGCTTGCCGAAACTTTTGAACCCTGTGCCATTTCCACTCTCCCTTTGGGCCCTATGGTTGGGGCCCAGCCCGCGGCATCTGAGGCGGCACAGTTTGTGCAGTAATGCTGTTTGCCCAAAAGATGGTCATACTTATATGCAGCTGCTGGGAGCGCGCCGCTGCAGTCACCAAGGCACGACTCGGTAATTTCCATGGAAGAAACAAAGCCTGCAGCTGCTGCTCAAAATGTTAATCTCGTCTCTGGCTGTGCACTTCGTCCTACGATTCAATGGAGCCACAGTGGTGGTAAGTCCTGCACTGCAAACTCAAGAGTCCCACGTAGCACCGGCAGTTATTGTAGAGCTGATCAGGAGCACACCCAGAACCCCGGATAAGCCTGTTCCCCCAGGTGCCGGCACCCTCTTTGATCAACGGGAGCACACCCAGAACCCTCGGATCACGCCTGTTCCCCCAGGTGCGAGGCGCACCACCTGCCTTTGATCTACAGAGGGAGGCTGCACCCCAGAACCCTCCCGGTTTTAGCCTGTTCCCCCAGGTGCGAGGCGCACCCTCACCTTTGATCACGGGGAGCACACCCAGAGCCCTCGGATACGCCCTCTTCCCAGGTTTTAGGCCTTTTCTCTGCTGATCACGGGGGAGCACACCCAGAACCCTCGGATGCGCTGTTCCCCCGGCGCACCCTCACCTTTGATCACGGGGAGCACACCCAGAACCCTCGGATGTGCCTGTTCCCCCAGGTGCCGGGCCCACCCTCACCTTTGATCACGGGGAGCACACCCAGAACCCTCGGATGCGCCTGTTCCCCCAGGTGCCGGGCGCACCCTCACCTTTGTCCCTGTAGCTTTTGCGATTCAGTATACAGCGAAGACTATGGATTGGGGCGCAGGAATTAGAGGATGTCATTGAGACGGGGATGCCGGAAAAGCAGAGAGTGTCCAACACTAAAAGGCGGTCGTCTCTGATAAGCGACCGCACTGCGATGATGCCAGACTGGCAGGATGAGACCATCCAGGAGGGTGACGAGACCGTCGCCACTGATGGCGGCAGGGCCTTCCAGTCTCGAGGGCAGAGGCAAACACAGGACCTGGGAAGCAGCGCGGTCGGAGTGTGTGAGGCCCTCAAACGAAATGTTACGAGGCGTGTGCAGTACCAGCGCTACGTGAGCAAATTCTATTGGGACGAGAGCTATGGTGATGACGAAGAGCTCAGCACCGGGGATATAACATCCCCTCGATTAATGGGTGATCAGTCGAGAAAGGAAAACGGTACTGCCTCTCACTCGCATCTCTATTCTGCGACAACTTGTGCTGGGGGTGTGTTTCCTCGTCAAGTGCAGCCCGACCCGTTATGGGCGTGGTCTCTCTACTAGTGTTATATCAGTGGCAGTATTCCGGCTGATCTCTCCCTCTTGCGCGGGTTTCCTGCCCCCCACCTCAGTGTCTTGCTCATACGGGTTTCTATGCCCCACCCACCTCAGTGTCTCCCTCATCGCATTTCTATGCCTTCTTTCCCCCACTGTCTCTCTCCTGTTTCGGGTTTCAATCTTGCTCAGCTCCCCTTTATAGGCCTTTTGCCGAAATGTGGGTCTGGTGCTGCTCTGTTCCATAAGCAAACAAGGCCGTACCCCTTCACACTAAGCAGCATGCTATCCCGCAGGCTAAAGCGTGTAAAGGGGTGCCGGGGGTGCTGCTCCAGGGAGGTACCCGTCGGTGCTGCAGGGAAACTCGGGGCATTTGGTGGTGCTGGCAGTCGGCGAGCAACTTTCGCAGCAGCTTGTGGCATTCATTAAGCCTCTCCGCGCCGACTTTCTGGTGGTTTGGCGCGAGATCGTCATCGTGTCAAAGAACTACGTCACAACAGAGCCCTTCAGCTTCCCGGTGTGCCCAACCATCACATAAAAAGGTGCCCTCGGGTCCCATTCGCTGGGTTTTCCTATATGCTGGATCGGACAGGTCAGACCAGGAGCAGTCTGGGGCACACAATTCACTCTTCACTGCAAAGCACTTTTTTGCTGTGTGTCTGCGCACTGGGTCACCTCCTGTGTTCTGT
>LGRX02020032.1:0-12133 GCA_001247695.2 Cymbomonas tetramitiformis
GCAGGTCAGAGTGTATTGTAAAGCCTGCGTCGTGACAGGGCTGAGGTTGAGGCCGCAGGGGGCAGGTCAGAGTGAATTGTAAAGCCTGCGTTGTGACTGTGAACACCGAATGAGGCTGTTGGCCCTGATGTTTTTTTTTATCAGCTTGCTTCCCACGTAATATGTTCCTATAACATCTGACCTTTAGGATTGTTCTGTTTCTTTTGATTCTGGCAGCTACCGATGTTGCCTCCTGAATTTGAGGCTAAAGTGAAAATCAAGGAATGGCTTTGGCGACTGAGTAAGATGCGTGCGAGCGATGAACTCTCGGACGAGCAGGTGTTCTCCTGAATTTTCCCCCCTTACATATCCCTCTGTGGATGTGTGGTGAGAATCCTGATATCTCAGGATGAGCTTTGTAAGTGCCGGAATGCATTACTCATAGGGGAAAGTCATTCTTCCGCTTGTTTTCTCCAACGCTCCAGTGAGGGGAGACCTGGACTTTGCTTTAGGGATAGTTGGTGCATTTTGTTGGCAGTATGAACTCTTTATCACACTGGGGGTGTATCCTGAGAGATGTGTTTTGCACGTGTTCATAGGTGCGCCAACTGCTTTTTGACTTGGAAAGCTCTTACAATGCAGTGCTTAAAGTTTTACGTAATACAGACAAATAGCTATTCCGTTGGGAGTGTTCACGCATAAGACTCAGCCTGCTATTTCTTGTGTCTCCTTTGTGCTCTAGTGGAGCACATGGGGCCACTTGTGGTCGATTATGAACATCAATGTTTGCTAGCGATGCTCCGGTCAATCATGCATTAGTGTAAAGTCATCGTTTTCAAGAGAATCAGTGAAAAATTCCAACCCCTCGATATGTATAACGTGTATTGGCTCCTTCGGCATAATCACTTAATCAGTATGGTGATTGACACTTGCCATGGCAAGTGTGTGACATGCGGTAATGTTTTAGAATAAATTCATCACAGATATCATTGATCCATTTGCTGTTTGCATGCGCATGCTATAAAAGTTTGTTTGGATGAGAACACCAGGCTTGGTTTCATTGGGCCGTCCCTACCTACCCCCAATAGTCACTTGAATAATGCTTGGCAGCAAGGTATGTACTAGTAGTGTACATACATTTGTGAGGTACTAATCGGTTACTATCGATTTCAATCTTTCCAAAAGTCAATCGAGCGATTTCAACATTTTGGCCTTATTGATATGGGACGGGTGTAAACTTGTATAAAGATTGGCGCGAAAATGGCCTTCGCACTAAATGTACTGGGTCATCCTGACAAGTGCCACTTACATATTCTTTATAGGAATTCTTTGAAACGTGCCCCCAAAAGCCCCGTATATGAGACTTTTTTCAAAAGGTTTGGCCTTCACCAAAGCCCAAAGCCCCCTCACTTTATGTATCGACACTTCAAGCAATAAACACAATATCTGACATATACGGTATATAGCAGGGTGTTTTTTCTTGCAACTCTTCACTCTTATAATGTATGCGTATCTTTTACTTTGACTCTGCACTTTATACTTTGCATATGCTGTGTACCTCAAACCTCAAACCTCAGATGGCATCATTACTGTACACGCATTGAGTAGTAACCTCTCTCATGTCATCAACCCATTCGGTTCTACTGCACTCTTGTACTGATTACTAAAGCTAGGCACCTCACATGGCGTCATCTTGTTCGGTCCTATTGTACTCCGTACTGAGTACTCTACAGTTTTGTACTTGCGCCATTTCTGCCATCGTATCTGCCTCTGAAGCCTTGTGCTCCTAGCACACCCCGCTCTCCCTTAGGGAAGGTTACGTCCTCGCTAACAGACCATAAGTATTCATGGCTGCTCCGGCTACAAGAGATCCACCCTCGACAGTTATGGGACCGCCAACCCTGTGGATTCTCAGGACCCACCCCCTGTTGCATGAATTCACATATACACTTCCAAGGCGCATATCGATCACTATCTTAATCATCAATATATCGTAAATATACGGTACATATAGTGTTGTGACATTAGAGAGTCCGCGGTACACTTAAGCCAAGGGGCCTGCCTTCCCGCTCGCCTCCGGCACCTACACACAGATGTACACACCTGCGAATGTACGGTACGGTAATATCGACGGAAGCGCAGGCTTCTATGTGTGCCGATTTGGGCAAGGCGATACGCCTAATTGTGAGCGTGAGGGTCTAAGGGACCCCCTCTCAGTCTCGACGCCGCTTGTGCCCGGCGCCCCAACGAAATTTGGATGACTCTGCTGGGGCAACTTTCTGTCAGGAAGTACTACCAAGACCTAGTGGAAAGGGTCGAGTGTAGATGGCGTGCATGGCGGGGGAGACACTCGAGCTTGGGCCAGAGCAAATCACCAGGACTTGAGTATGCAATTAGTAAACTCCAACCTTCACAAAAATTCTAAATTCAAAAGAATAATCGATATGATGTTTAAAACTACGTATCAATTGTGTCTCAAGTGGGCACTCTTGTGGGCGTTTTCCCCGAATAAATAACTACGAACATGAGCCCAGGAACAAGTTTCAACATTATGTCACTAAACTTCATCTCCATTAAAACTTCATCTGTCCCAACTCGTTTACGGAAGTGGAAATGTTCAGGGCAACTCATCCTAGCCTTAACAAGTGCAGTGTGCATTGCAAGGTAGCCCCGTGTGTTCATCACAGCTGTCAGCATACTGATGCGAAGTAACATTCTTGGAAGAAGGGGTGGCGTCAAACCAGGCAGGCAAGACATCACTTAGTTTAAACATCTGCACTTCAGGACCACCACGGATACAGAAGTTATTGACGTGGCTGAAGCAAGATGGACTGAAGAGACCATCCCCTTTAGAGCCTAGTCCGAGAAAGTGCAAAATCACGTGGTTCCGAAGGAACCATTTCCCGGGTGGAACATAGCGGCCGATTTTTTTTGAGAGTATAATTATTTTTTTCACTTAGTCAAAGTTGAATTCTTAACTGCTTACATAACAAACATTGATAATTATCAAGTTATCACATAATGACATATAACAAGTATGATACAGTTTAATTTGAATCGCATTCTAGACAACTTTCATGCATACATTATCAAGTTATCACATAATGACTAGAATGTGGTATCAGTGGGGTTCTACTTACGTATCTACTATAATCTCTACCATCCCTCAACCATAAATGGAAGCTTGCTCTTACGCTTGTGCAAGCGGGAGACCGTGGCTGACATGCCAATATGTTTTCCTCTGCCCTGCCGATCAATATGTTGGAAGTGCCATGGTTTACCCTTAAAATGAAGGTTCAAGGCCGCTGTCAAGAAACCATCAGCCTCTGATGACTCGGGGCCATTGTATTCGATAAAGCTTTCCATGACATAGGTTTCTTGCTTCAGTCCCCTCACTGCAGTTGCATGGCGATCCACCGTGGATCCCATGCCTTCCACCACCGCCTCATTTTGGATCTTCAATGCGCAGTGTTGAAAAATGTATAACCAGTCCGCGACACCATCGTATAACGAAGGCACTGTGAATAAGTCTCGCATGATCACGGTTCCCGAGGCATCCTTCCAGCAGCTAGCATATTCGGGGCTTATTCTCGCAGTTACCAAGCGGGCCTTTAACATGCTGTGCTGCCGCTCTATTTCTTCAAAGGGTGGCAACCCGAGCTTTCCATGCTGAACAGCCCACGTGTATCGCCGCGCGGGCCTTCGGCCCGCATTTTCCCTCCCCCCCTTTTCCCCCCTTTTCCCGGCCCGCCGTGCGGGCCTTCGGCCCGCATTTTCCCTCTTTCCCCTTTTCTCCCCCCTTTTCCCGGCCCGCCGCGCGGGCCTTCGGCCCGCATTTCCCCCCTCTCCTCTCTTTTCCCTCCTTTCCACGATGACGCGGGCCTTCGGCCCGCGCAGTTTTTCCCGGGCGTCCCGACAACTTTTCCCGGGCCGTCAAGAAATTCCCGTGGTTCCAAGGGAACCACCCACTCCCATTTTATCGGACTAGGCTTTAGAGATACCGATTGGGCCTTGTACGGTGGCGGCGAGCGCAGCTCTCATGCGCTTGCCATAGTCTGCCACAAAACCCTGTGTCTTACTACTATTCTGCTCCGTTGGACATAGCAAAACGTCGCTGATTTGATTCTGGTCAAACCGGTTCTCGACAATGAAAACCGGGCAATTAATATGCTCATAGAGTACCGAGGCATCCCAGCAGCTGTGCTCTTCAGATAATGTCTTCGTGCTAGTACAAGATGTGTCGAGCGCTGAAGCAAACCAGTCGGTTAGATATCCAGATGCCATCGAGTTTATCGGCGTTGCAGCGCCGACAGCGTACTCCGCATACTCGACGACTGGACCGGGGAAGTAGAGTCCGCTCATCGGCACTACCTTTACCAGGACACCAGGAAGCTAGGAAACGAAGAAATCTGCGTTGTTGAAAACACCTATCCCACCAGCCGAGCCGCCAGACAGCATGAGATGAGTTGCTTCCTTTAGTCCTTGAGTTTCCTTGAGGTGGCTTACGACTGCCCGCAGCGTCAAGTGCCCCGCGAAGTACAGCCCGGCAGTCGCCAGCGTGGGCTCCCTCCGTGTTCCTGTCCACGTGTCACCAGAAGCGTAGGAGACAAATACGTGGTTCCAGTCGCTAAAAGGGTTGTCTGAGGAGGCGCTCAAGAGATCCTCGGCGCCGTTCGTTCCGACAGTCCTCGTGGCGCCCCACTTATTGGAACTTCCTCTATCGCTCTTGGATCGCTGCAGGCAATCTGCCGGTTCCACACACAGCCCACCACCTTGCAGATACACAATCCAGCGGCCTTCATTGGGACTATTACTCGCCACTTTCCGTATGTAATATCCTGAAGGGGTACCATCCAGACACCGGGCGCCACTTTCCTTCGAGAAGGCGTCGTTGAAGAGCACGAGCGACAACGTGTCACCGCCAGTGGTTGAGGAGGGAGCGCCTCGTTGGTCAATTGCTTTTGCGAGGCGCGAAAGGTACGCGCGCTGCAGGCGTGAAACTCGATGCCGCCATTCAGAATGGTTAGCGTCCACCGGGAAAGCCTGGAGGCGGCTCGGCGGGCTGAGAGAACTTGAATCACAACAAAGAGTCCCCTGCGTGGCACAGGATTTTGCAGTTGCTCAAAAGAACAAGTCAGGTCTCGTGTGTGACAACTTCTTGACCAAGACAATGCAGGCGTGCACGCATAGAAAGCATCACGCTGTGGCAAAACGCCGCAGTAGACTTGATGGCACGTAACATATGGAACACATTCGAGGCGAACAGTGAACCAAACTTCACCGACACATTCCGCATCAACGTCACATCAACATCAACAGTGTTTGACGTCATCCTCGCCCGTCGTAGTTTCGCTCGATACGCTTTTCACGCGAAAAGCAGTTTCCCGTCTCTCGAAACGAAACGGTTCACACTTCAACGCGGTCCGCTCGGCATGTCAGGAGACAAGGCTGAACGCCCAACCTGTACATTACTGTCTTTAAGCGGGACGTCAAAGTCGGAGGATCGGAATGACGTTTGGGGCCCACGAGGGAGATGTTTTGTGGAGGGTGAGCGCTGGACGCTATCAGTTGGTACTGGGAGAAAATTCACCGCTTCGCGAGGTAGTGCTGCAAGAAGCGCACGCATCTGTTTCAGCTGGACACGCGGGCAGGGACAAAACTCTGGAACGGGTACTGCGACGCTTCTGGTGGAAAGGGGCGGCGGAAGATGTGGGACGCTGGGTTTCATCTTGCGCTATCTGTCAAGCGGTGCGACCGAGAAATTCCTACCCGGATGGATTGCTGAACCCCCACACTATTCCTACGCGACTATGGCAAGTGGTCAGCGTGGACTTTGTCACCGGACTCCCAGTCACGGCGCGGAATCACGATGCTTTTGCTACCTTCACTTGTAAGCTCAGCAAAATAGTTCACATTATCCCCTTCAACTTCCAGGACAGCTCCGCTGAGGTTATAGCTCGAATCTACTTCGACCACATCTGGAAACTACATGGTGCTCCTATGAAGATTGTCTCCGACCGGGACCCTCGTTTTCAGGATGCTATGTGGAAGGAGTTGATGAGACTTATGGGAACCAAAGTGGCCTCCACTACGCCTTACAATCCTCGTTCGGACGGACAAGCTGAACACACCAACCGCGTGGTAGAGGACATGCTGCGGTCCTTCGTGGGCAGCAATCCGGAGGACTGGGACTTATGGTGTGCTAACGTAGAGTTCGCCATAAATGATACGCGGAGCGATGTGACTGGCTTTACCCCGTTTGAGTTGGTTTTGGGGCACTCTCCTATGTCGCAGCTGGACCTGTTTCTGCAAGCGGCTGCAGGACAACACCTGAAGCGCAAGGGTGGAGAAGGTACCGCACACGAGATGGCTAGTAAATTCGCGGCTCAACTGGAGGACGCCCGCACTAAGCTGGAACTGGCGCAGCAACGCCAGCGACATCAGTTTGATCAGCGTCACACCGCCAAATCCTTTCAGTTGGGAGACTTGGTCTGGGTAGATGCCAAGCATCTCACGGAAAATATCATGAACCGCGAATCCTTCAGGAAGCTGGGTCCTCGCTGGCACGGGCCCTTACCCATCACCGAGAGGTTCTTCAGTGACCAGCAGCGAGAGCTACCCGAAATTGACAGAGGCGCCCCGGTGGCTTATCGGCTCAAGTTGCCCCCTAAATGGCGTATCCACGACGTCTTTGTGCAGCATCGCCTCAAGGAATACCGCACCGCGGATGAAGCTTTTGCGCTGCGTCGGCAAATACCCACTCCTGCCAAGGTTCTCGTGGATGGGCAATCCCAGACACATGTGTCTAAGATTTTGGCTCGAAGAGTGAAACCTACGCGAGGAGGCAAGGAAGTAGAAGAATTTCTGGTTCGCTGGACTGGGTACTCTAATGCTCACGATTCCTGGAAGACTCGTGAGTCGTTGAACTACGGGGGTGAACTCGAGCAGCTCACCGAGTTCGAACAACTGCGACTTTCCCGAGAAGGACAAGCCCGTGAAAAATCCTTACAGGAGGTCAGAAGGCAGCGGAAGCAAAGGCGGGAACGCGCCAGAGCTCTAACCTTCCTGGACACCTCTGATGAAGGGGAACCCACTTCTCTGGACAACTGCCTACCTTGGGAACAATACTGTCGCTCCTCTGACGCCTTTGTGACGCATCTGGCTCTTCTGGACTCTGTGGTCTCGTCACGCGAGTTGCGACTGCTAGTACTTTTCAGTGGTATCCTATCTACCAATAGCAATCAGCCATTTCAATGATCTTATCTCAACAGATTAGAATTCCATGTCACCGGGGCATCAGCAAATGCAGCAAGGAAATGTCTACTTATCAGATTGCTTCACTGTCTAGCTTGAGAGCAAATCTACTGCTGATCCCTCTTCCTACGAGGTGCCACGTCCACTTCATCTTCTTCCTCAGAATCGTCCAGTACCACCAACTCGAAGGTCTCGGGCTTGTCATCAGAATCCATTGCCTCTTGGGGCCACACCTGATGACCAGTGCCCTTTTCATACAATGGAGATACTGGCCGACCACGTGCATGAGTGTCCAGTGCACAGTCAGGAGATGCAGTATGACCACAAGTGGCAGATGCCCCCATGGCACCAATGGGTAACTGAGCTGCAGTCTCCTTGTCCTCGAATGTTGGAGTCTGCTGCCAAGGTGTGGGAATTCTCCTCTTCCTCTTGCAGAAACTCGCCACCCGGGGCTTGATCTGTTCAGGTTGGTCATCAGACTGCTTTGTCACCTTGGTGTCATTAGTGTCATCAGCGTCATTAGAGTCACTCGGGTCAGAATCCACCAACAACTTCGGCTTCTTCCCCGGCTGGCTGCCGACACCCACGGCCTCAGCAGGATGACGGTCATCATTGTCACCATGGTCATCGTTGTCATCATTGTCATCATTGTCATCATTGTCATACACCGGCGAATTAGGGGAATACGCCGGCGAATTAGGGGAATACGCCGGCGAGGTAGGGGAATACTCCAGGCCGGGAGAATATGCCGGCGAGGTGATGTCCGCCTCTAGCTCGGAGTCGGGAGATGGAGGTCTCGTCGGGGGCCCGTGGTAAGGAATACCCCGCTAGGGCGAAGAGGGTCGACTGGTACCATCGGGAAGGTCCTCGAAGTCATAGCACTGCATTAAACATTCCTTCGCCTTCGTGGCGTCTTCCAAAACCGAGCCTGCGTTGCCTCATTCGCCGCTCCCAACGCCACAGCTGCCCTTCGACGCCGACCACGATGTATTGCCACGCCCCTGGAATCGCTGACCACCTGGGAGCCATACATGGCGGTCAAGGGCTCAGCGGTGCCTGAGAACTCGCGACTCCATCGGGCTGCTCCAGTGGAAGTGAGTACCACTTGCCAGCGCTGGATGCCCCAAGGCTCGTTGCCTCCTGGCACATCGGGGGCTCATATCTCATTCTAATCCACATCGGGGGCCGACATCTCATTTTAATTAACATCGGGGACAGACACTTCATTTTAATCCACATCGGGGGCAGACACTTCATCTTAATCCACATCGGGGAGAGACACTTCACTTTAATCCATATTGGGGGTAGACATGTCATTTTTAATCTACATCGGGGTGACATCTCATTTTAATCTACATCGACTGACATCTTATTTTAATCCACATCGGGTGTAGATATCTCATTTTAATCCACATCGGGGGTATGCATTACATCCAACGTGAGGATATAATGTAAACGAAACATAACTGTGCAAATCCAACCGGTAGATATGTAAATCATATTGCGATGAAAATATATACCGGTTGGATTTGCGAAATAATGTTTTTTTAAGCGTCCAGCAGTGAAAACCTGTTTTATTTCGCCAAACAAGACAGTCTTTCATCGTTTGCGGCACCAAAAAACATTATTTCGCAAATCCAACCGGTAGGTATGCTCATCGTAATGAGAGTTACATATCTACCGGTTGGATTTGCTTAGTTATGTTTCGTTTACATTATATCGTTGCGCGTGTCTTCTGTCTACGCATGCTATGAAATGTCAACCCCCGATGTAGATTAAAATGAGATGTCTACACCCGATGTGAAACGTTTAGGCTTGTCAGCCCCCGATGTGGATTAAAATCAAATGTCGGCCCCCGATGTGGATTAAAATCAAGTGGCTGCCCCGATGTGGATTCAAATGAAATGTCGGCCCCCGATGTAAACTTATCCCTAGAATATTTGATTATCAAGTTATCATTAATCAGAGATACAGGACTCCTGTATTAAGCGATAGCATTATCGTGGCGTATCATGCGAAAAAAATCGCGTTGTTTTGCGGTTGCGCGGCCTCCCATTATTTTGCAAAACTCGACCGAAAATAAGTATGGCGAGGGTCAAATAAGAATCAGCACAATCCGTCCCCTGCGCATTCGAGTTGAGATGTGCGGGAGGAAGCTATACTGTAGTTCTTCCCACCTAGCATGGCGATAATACCCACAAATTTGCTCTATCTATATACGATCGTGATTCCGTATTGTCGCGTGGGGCTCCACACACGCGATGGAGGATATATGCCCAGCTCGATAGGAACCCGTTTTTTTCTTTTGCCTACGTGCATTCTGGGCGGATCAAATATTTTTCCTACGCGTATGCTGCGGCATTCGGCGTAAGATGGGCTACGGTACGCCCAAACTAAAGTAAGCAAGTAACAATCTAAAATCGATAATGTAACTGTAATATCCTGCTGACTTATTTAATTTGCACGTATTTAAAAGCGGTGGTGGGTGATTTCCTTATGAACTTCATTTTGCTGCTGCACACGGGTTGTTCGAGTGTTTAGTAGAATCCCCCAGCACCACTTTGGCAATTAATATAGTAGCGCCACTTTGATGCAACGGCTTTTTATCTATCAATGATAATTTAGCCATGAGGTTGCGCGAGTTTTACATCGTGAGTATACCCATGTTCCTTCGTTTCCTGTAGTGCAGGTTACTGCCTGAGGTTTCAATCTGCATATCGATCGGTCTTAGACAACAAATGAAGGCGTGCGATGCCATAGTCTTCAGTATCAATGTAACAAACCCCGGCTTTTCATGGGACGGAAGCCGGGTTGTCCAGCTGGTGACACATTGTGACACAGGTGTGACGTACGCATGACAGAGTATCGTATGTGGCACTGGCTTGCTTATGACGTAGTCGCGATGCAGACTGCTGATGACAGTGTATGGTTGGTTTCAGATGTGACACAGAATGCAGAGTACAGCCGATGGTGCATGTGGCAGATGTTTGGATGACGACTGACGACGTGGGCACGATCGTAGGAGGTGGTGAGATAATGTGACACAGGTGGTGGTCGCGCAGAGGTGAGAGCGCGACGCGCGGACAGGAGACTGGTAGTTTGGAGGTTACGAGACAGATCTGTGGACATGATATCAGAGAATCCGAACGGACAGCTTTTCAGTAGCACTTTTCCAATTTCCCACTCACTGGATTCGTGGGCAAACGCGCAGCGTATATATATAGAGAAGTAGTTTTACTCACTTGAGAGTGGGGACCCAGACGCCTGAGTCTGGGTCCCCCATTGTGGCAGATTGACTCGCGTTGCGAATGCGCGTTGCTCTTTGAGTATGGATGAAGGCTGGATTAGCGCCTAGCACAGTTGTGGACACTCCTTGGTTCCTTGATTAGCTTGTATGTTAACATGGACACAGTGAGACCGTATATTGGAGGCAGAATGCCTAACTTTGCGTCAATTAAGAGTGGTTTCTTTTGTATGGCTTGCTTTCTTGATATGGACTGTGTTGCGGTTACCTCCGGATTCGCGCGCGCATGGAATACGCACGCGAGAATATTGTTTGTATTACAAGTTGTACACGCATTCGCGTTCACTATAAGTATCTTTGTCTCGGAATTCGTACATATTTTAAATTGGAAAAGCTATTCAGAGCAAGGCAGTTTTTGTCAGGTGCCAAAGAGCTGGGGTGGTGGCTCAATTCCCTAGCCACCTGGAGTGCACAAAAAGCACTTTTCAGACTTGCGTCAGTGAATTAACGAGAAAGTGACTTGTTCTTAATGAGCTGCTTAGGGTACTCAACTTCCTTTGGCAGCCTAACTTTGAGCGAATTCACGAGAATATTATTTCTTTTCCAGCATCAACTGGGAATTAGCTGTGCCCTGAGTTATGGTGACCCCAGGGGCACCCAGGTGCACTGGTGGATCCAGGCTCTTGAGCAGTTTTGGCAGTTGGCAGCTTACTTCGAGCGAATTCACGAGGATATTATTTCTTTTCCAGCATCAACTGGGAATTAGCTGTGCCTTGAGTTATGGTGACCCCAGGGGCACCCAAGGTGCACTGGTGAATCCAAGCTCTTGAACAGTTTTGGCAGTTGGCAGCTTGCTTCGAGCGGATTCACGACAATATTCACGAGCATTATTTCTTTTCCAGCATTAACTGAGAATTAGCGGTGCCGTGAGTTATGGTGACCCCAGGGGCACCCAGGTGCACTGGTGGATCCAGGCTCTTGAGCAGTTTTGGAAGTTGCAGCCTGACTTGGAGAGAATTCACAGAATTGTGGCGACAGCATTATTTCTTTTCCAGCATCAACTGGGAATTAGCTGTGCCTTGAGTTATGGTGACCCCAGGGGCACCCAGGTGCACTGGTGGATCCAGGCTCTTGAGCAGTTTTGGGAAGTTGGCAGCTTACTTCGAGCGAATGAACGAGAAGTAGGGCGACAGTAGTACTCTTTTCGAATCAACTTGGTGATCAGCTGAACCTTGAGTTATGGTGAGCCCAGGGGTACACTTTGTGCACTGGTGGATCCAGGCTCTTGATAATAGCATTATTATATTTGTATCGCGACAACGACGTGTAATGGTTCTTGGGCATCCTTATGAGTCCTGGTGAGCCCAGGGGCACAATGTGCACTGGTGGAACCAGGCTGTTCTCATCGACCCCGTGGTGTTTCTGTGAATCCATACTCCAAGTGAAGCCAGGGGCAGGCATCCTGCACTGGTGGATCAAGGAGGCTGCTCCGTGCACGAGAACGTTGCTTTGTGCTGCATCACCAGGCTTTGGTGTGGCGAACTGGCTTCTGGCACACTAGGTTTAGGTCATCCTCGCGCAGGATGGGCTTTGGTTATTTTGGCTTTGACGTGGCAGACTGGCTTTGGTTATTTTGGCTTCTACGTGGCAGACTGG
>LGRX02020037.1:0-13634 GCA_001247695.2 Cymbomonas tetramitiformis
ATATATACCTTTGTTGACGTCAGCGCCCGCACATGGTATACCATGTGTCCATGGGCTTTGGCTTTGGCGTTCTTTTCAATCCAAAAAGCGCGCAGCCCCGCCGCGTGGGGTAGCACGGCGCACCAAAACTACGTGCACGGCACACCACATCCATTAAGTTGTCGCGACCCCGCACAACTACAACAGCCGCCTTCAACCACGTGAAAATTGATGACAAACTTGTACGGGACTAATTGTCTGTGTTTATTATGGTGTACTTGGGCAACATTGAATTTCACGCGTTGCATGTCTCCAAATGTTACACCAAATGTGCCCACCGACAGCTAAGACCACGTGCGGCCGATTCATTTATTCTCTTATTTCAAATCGCAATGTGAAATCTGATTAGCCATAGTTGCTCTTCGCTCCCACTTTACAAGCATTCACTAGTTTACAGATGCATAAAGTATGTGATATCCCGGCCTACCTGTGCACTCCCGGGTGATGCGTTAGACTAGGCAATGAACCCGATATAGTGTTTTATGCGCTTCGCTCGAATTAGGATCCGTGTCTCTTTCTCCTCGGCAACCTGGTATTTAATAACTCTGCGTCGCACCGACAACATTATCGTTTTGCAGAATCCTAGCCGCATGCATTCATCGCACTCGCTATATATGATCTCTCAGCATCTTGCTATCACGCCTTTACATACCCAAGCTGTGTAGTAGGGATGGAGAAATTGTCAGTCACATGAGTGCCACACGAAATTCATGCTACCCTGTGGCACATTTTAATCCAAATGAGAAAAAAATAAACGCCGTCGTGGAGGTGATATACGTCAAATATGATATTTCCATACAAAATCGCGGGCAAGAAAGCATATCTATTGCATGCTACCACACATCACCACGTTATAGATATTGCTGCCAAGTAAGTCTTTACCACGATTCATGTGATCAAGATCCACGCGTTCCAAAGTTGTAAGTTATTACAATCTTACATATCCACTACGATATATATCTGGGAGAAAGTCTTGCACGTGACGAAGGTGTGCATGAATCTCATCAGCATCATTCATAAGAATTCATAACTTCTCAGCATCTAGGCACACTGTCAGCATTGCACAAGCACTCACCCTAGTTTTCCACCTTCGATGTCACACCGATACAACTCATCGGGGTTTCATCTTTAAAGTGTGCACTGTGTGGACGTTCTAAGTTTTGATTCTTCTTTCAACACACGGAATCATGTTGCCAGGAAGAGAGTAAATTCACTGTCACCTTAGAGCCTTCATTAAAGTGATAGTTAACCTACTCATCATCGTATCGCATGCTCTGCATCGATGGCCCAGCTCTAAAACATCAAACACTCAAATTTTTCGAGGCGGACAAGTCAGCTCATTAGCCGGCCATCTTCTTCTCGTTCTGAAGTCCGGTATTTGATAGAACTGGAAAACTGGCGGCTACATTGAGGGAATCCTCGGGAATAATCTCATCTAATATCATGTTTTCTACAGCTATTTGGGCTCGCTAAGGTTTTGTAGACCGTTACCGACGCAACCGTTTTTGAAGTCTGCTGCGTGCACTTGCAGCACTATTATCTCTGTTTGGACTCTTCGAGCTCTTTGTTGAGAGCTTACCGTTTCCGTTCTTTGCATCTTCGGGGGACATTATGTTTCCATCAATTTTTCTTCCTGAGTAAGCCCCACAACAGCAAGAAAGTTAACAGGGTCCGTGCCCACAGGATATATTGAATCACGGTTCAAGACAACAAAATGATCACTTTCGGAACGACTTCCAAGAAAGTTTCTGGCAGATTCATGCATGAATATGCCGTAAACAGCCACTGTGGATATGCGGAACCAAGTTAAAGCCCTGCAACTGTCCGGGCACCGTACCAAATGAGAAGTGCCGTTTGCCTGGAGATTCCCGTTGCCCGCTGGCAGAGGCTGCGAATGCCGCTTGACTGTCCGTTCGCTCTTGGCGATCCGCCGGTGTCCCAGCTGCCCCTCGCTCCTCGTTTTGACGCAAGGTTTGCTCAGTCAACTCTGTTTCCGGCACGGCCTGTGCTGCTAACGCTTGCGGGGCCATCCTGTACAATACAAACGTCCACCCTGAGAGAACGGCAGTTATGACCACTTGAGCTATCTGGCACAAGGCTGACGGCACAGCGCCTTTGTGCCTTTTTCGGGCTGCGGTTTCACCTGTGCCGTGGCGAGTTCGGGCCCATTCGCTCCAGACTTGGTGATAGCGGAGGTCTTGGCTCTGAAGCATTACTGATGTTTGAAGGCATGACGTTCTCCTTGTGTGCGGGGGGCGTTGCAACTTTTTCAGTTGCCGTGCTCTCCGGAGAGCCGAGTGCAGGGACATGAGTTTCTGAAGCGGAGGCACCGCCAGTCGCATAGTCTTGAGTGTAACGCCGCGCAGTAGCATCGAACACGGCACGATCGTGTTTGTACTGCTCTGTCTGTCAAATATCAGACAACAAGAGTCATTGGGGTGGACAAACTAGCGTCTGAGCAAAAGCTGGAAACGTGGTATTGCCAGGCACGAGCTGTAAGTTCAATAGCACTACAGAACTTACGATGTCAGCCATTAGTCCGTCATCGGCGTTCGGCTCAGACAGCAGCAATCCCAGGCTTGCGAGGACTGTTTGAAGCAACACGGTAAAGTTCAGTCATTCAAGCGGGCAAGTTTGCCAAGTACGAACTTTTGTAACATCGGAAGGTGTGAAAAGACGAAAGGTTTGAATAGATACCTGTGGAGATATTCAAAGCTGGTCGCCAAGCACCCTGCAAAGGGCATAAAGTTCATATCAGAGCGCATTCAAATACTACGACTTAAGCCTGCCAGCGAACGTAAAGGTGGTTCAAACAAACGTTTTACAACGTGGGCGCACGTGGCAGAAACGAAAAGCATAGCGTACCTTAGGTGGCATATTCAATATGTCTAAGCAGATACGGCCGCCACTGTCGATATTCGGATGATATACTGGTGTTAAAAACCGAACTTTAGGGGGTTCGAAAGGATACCTGTATACAGCACACTAAACATTAAGTATAAACTACGAGACGCCTCAGAAGTACTGCAGAACGAACACGAAGAACCCTTAAAGCCTTGAATCACCTTTCGGGAATTCGGACATCAAGTTTGAATATCCCCTTCGCATACACGGTGCCTTCTGGTCCCTCAATTTGCGCCTGCAGATGGTTTAGTGCACCCTCGACTGGCCACGCGCATACACCTGGAGGCGGCGACGCCTCCAGCATTCTGAGCTCTCGCTGCATTCGCGTAATCGAAGCTGCCATCTGTAATATCCAGTATCGTACACGGAATTCACGAGCCGATCCAGGTTGCGTATTGGTAAAATGTATCCTAACCAAGTCTGCTTTCGACGCAGCTCAATTCAAAAGCTGAACTTCAAAATGTTCAAATGTTCCTCCTGTGTCCCTTCGACGTTGTTATAACTTGAAATGTGGATTAACCCCTAAGTTCGAATTTCGAAATGCAATAATTCAAGATGTCATCTGCCATGCTTACTTCTTGATTTGTAAATTATGATTATGGGCAGACATCCCAAATTTAAGGGATTTCAGAAATTTCGACGAGAACATGTGAGATCGCAAATCGAAATCTCGCCTGCATCTGCACCTCTTCCGGTTCGTCTTGCTCTCTTCATTCTCAGTTTTCACAGGGGGAGTATCTCTTTATTGGATCCGAGTCCACCCCCTGGACTTATTAAATTTAGGATGTTTTTATAATTGTTGTAGCACCTGGTATAATTAATATATCCATGCAAATATATAAATTGACAATTATTTATATATTGAACTTTGAATTATACCGGGTGCGCTCGGCTGTCCCCCCCATATAGGGGGTTATATTGAGCGGGTTCCATCAGGGACCTCAATATGACTGCTAAAACACCCCATATCGGATGCCCCATTCCCGCCCCCCCACCGGTACAAGGCATGAATCCAACCCCCCCCCAGCCCTTTGGGGGGTCCCATAGGTGGAAAATATAACCTTTGGGTGCCCTCCATGTGGAAGTTGGGTGGCACTTTTCGCTTGGCAAATTACCTAAAATTCACACATTCCATTAAATCCTCGCGACCCCTACACCCCTCTAAATGACGCAAGTCATGCAGAACCCCCCCAAACCCCTCGGGGGGGGGGCATTGATAAAGTGTGGAACCATGGATTGCCCCCCAAATCTATTTTAGGGGGGGATTGGGCTTGGTCAATTTTGGTCATTTTTTTGGTCAACGCGGGGCAAAATGATGCCCTCGACCCTCGTCCGTCGGCCCAAAGGCCCCAAGGCGAACCCTGGCGGTTCCTGGTGGTTCCCTGGCGGTTGAGGAAGGTTGTATTTATGAAGCGCTCGACAATACACGAATGACCTATGGGAGATACGGCAAAATCGATCGGGAAAAAATGAGTCCACCCCCTGGAATTATTGACGATCCTATTAGGAGATAGTAGTAAGTAGACGTATCTACTGGTTTTCAGTTCTACGGTTTCGGTAGGTCGAGTGACATTTCTCATTTGTATCCGATACCCAATTGCCAATACGAATATTATCATATTTGTAAATGCATTCATATAAAAAGAAAAAGAAAAGAAAACAGAAAAAATCATATATAAAAATAGGGATAAGTCTACATCGGGGGCCGACATTTCATTTAAATCCACATCGGGGGCCGACATCTCATTTTAATCCACATCGGGGGCTGACAAGCCTAAACATTTCACATCGGGTGTAGACATCTCATTTTAATCCACATCGGGGTAGACACTTCATTTTAATCACATCGGGGGTAGACATGTCATTTTAATCTACATTGGGGGCCGACACCTCGTTTTAATCTACATCGGGGGCCGACATCTCATTTTAATCCACATCGGGTGTAGACATCTCATTTTAATCCACATCGGGGGTATGCATTACCTTCAACGTAAGCATATAATGTAAACGAAACATAATTATGCAAATCCAACCGGTAGATATGTAAATCATATCGCGATGAAATATCTACCGGTTGGATTCGCGAAATAATGTTTTTTGGAGTGTCCAGCAGTGAAAAACTGTTTCATTCCGCCAAACAAGACAGTCTTTCATCGTTTGCGGCACCAAAAAACATTATTTCGCAAATCCAACCGGTAGATATGCTCATCGTAATACGAGTTACATATCTACCGGTTGGATTTGCGTAGTTATGTTTCGTTTACATTATATCGTTGCGTGTGTCTTCTGTTTACGCATGCTATGCAATGTCAACCCCCGATGTGGATTAAAATGAGATGTCTACACCCGATGTGAAACGTTTAGGCGTGTCAGCCCCCGATGTGGATTAAAATCAAATGTCGGCCCCCGATGTGGATTAAAATGAAGTGTCTGCCCCGATGTGGATTAAAATGAGATGTCGGCCCCCGATGTGGATTAAAATCAAATGTCAGCCCCCGATGTAAACTTATCCCATAAAAATAATATATATATTGCAATATTGAATATATGCGAAAAGCACGACATGATGGAGTCATATGATGGCATACGCGCGCGCGATATTGCATTCAGTATATAAAAGGAGTATGTTTTTGTATGAGCGTCGAGATTCGAATAATATAACATTTACGTTGAGAATAATGACAATGTCATAAGTCCGCTGTAATCCTGCAAGCAGGCAATGGGGGCCAGAGCCTTCGGATCGGTTAAATTTAGATGTTATGACTTAGGGTTTGTAACTGTCATGGAGTCCGAAGGCTCTAGACTTTTATGTCACGCCCCGAAAAAAGGTTGTTCAAATGTGCTGGAACAGTCACACCGCTTGCTCTGTGACTCTTCCTATAGTAGTGTGTATGACTGTCAACCGAACCCGAACCCTAACTGTTTATGCCCATATAACGGGCTAACTTATCAGCTTTAATACATTCTGAGAAAACCTTCACTGAGTGAATATATCCCGAGTCCTAGGGGTATATCCAACAGGTTTGGCCCCACTCACTCTTTATTTAGACACTGCGGATTTTAGCCATGTCTGGCTAAACAGCGACGCTTGAGATGGAGTGAGGGGCTCCACTAGAGGCGCGGCGGAGCGGTATGGCCTAGCTGATGCCTGGTTGATTGGATTTACGGGAGCTTGTGCACGAGGCGGACTCATTTTCCTCGCTTCGCGTTGGTTGACGTTGGAAATTTTGGTCGGATCCGACACCACTTTCCTTGGCCGCGTCACTCTGCATCCACATGCACGTGGGGAGATCTTTGCGCCGCAGCTTTACCTTGTTTTCCTTGACAACCGAATTACGACTTTTGGCCGCCGCTCCTTCCGCACGCCTCGTCCCATTTTCCCTCACTTCGTCTCTACAGTCTCTTTCACCATGGTTGCGACTAGATTGACCTCAAGTATGGCGTCTCGCCGACGCTCTTTAGCTACGATTTTCGACTCCGCTGCTGCCCGCAATTCCGTCACGCCGGCTACGCCGGCAACTACTGGTGTTCCGGCTGCGAACTCCGCTCAAGCTGTTTTCTTGGCGGGTGTTCGCACTCTCACCCGTGAGCGCTTCGACGAGAGCGTGGCTCTTAGGGCTCTATAAATAGTGATGGGATTTTTCACTGTTTGAGATGGGTCGAGCGTAATCCATCGCGGCGAAAATGATATCCGCGACGGGACTCGAACCCATGACCTCCTGATTGAATCACAGTCGCTCTACCAACTGAGCTACGCGGGTTGATGATGACATCGACCCGCATTCAGTGGTACTCATTCAGTTTCTGATATAATTACGGATCGCGATTCGGCAGCTTCGATGACGCACCAACATCTGATGACTGCTCGCGATCCCTAACATATCTCCCCACTTGAAATCAGATCGTCACCTGACGATTCGTGTTCCAGTTCGTATCACAGTTCGGTCGATGTGATGACGTGGCAGCTTACTATGAGCCGAATTGCAGTTCTCGGGATGCAGCCCATCGCACCGAAGGTGCATCGCAGTTCTTGGGATGCAGCCCGAATCCACGTCATCGGCGCGGGTCACATCGTGCCCATGCATACGCGATCGTAGCGCAGGTCACATCACCGTGCCCGAGCATACGCGATCTTAGCGTAGGTCACATCATGTGCCTTATGCTGTTACATCTGACACCGAATCTGCGAGCCGTTTACGAGAATACCAATCTTAGGGCTCTATAAATAGTGATGGGATTTTTCACTGTTTGAGATGGGTCGAGCGTAATCCATCGCGGCGAAAATGATATCCGCGACGGGACTCGAACCCATGACCTCCTGATTGAATCACAGTCGCTCTACCAACTGAGCTACGCGGGTTGATGATGACATCGCTCGACCCGCATTCAGTGGTACTCATTCAGTTTCTGATATAATTACGGATCGCGATTCGGCAGCTTCGATGACGCACCAACATCTGATGACTGCTCGCGATCCCTAACAGTGGCGAAGCATGTGATCCGAAAATGTTTCCGTGAGAAGCATGATCGATTCACGGGAACGGAGTCCAACGCACAGGTGCTTCTCTCCAAGCTGGTGCCTGCTCTCCAGGAGGCTTTCGAGGCGAAGGATGCTTTGTTTGCGCCGATGTTCAACTTGGAGGACTCCGCGTTGGCCGTACGTCCCGAGGCCAACACACTTCTTTTTTCAACGCTCGAGCTCATTGTATGTCCCGCCTCTCCAGCGGGTGACTGGCTCGAGGCCTCTGCGACGTTGCACCCGCTGGACGGCAAGCGAGCCCTTCTGGAGCTCGCACGGCGTCTGCTGGACTCCGGTGCACCCTTCCAGGGGACATCGGACCTCCTTGGCGTCCGCTTGAAGGCCCACGCCGACCCGTCCGAGTCCATCACGGACTTCAACGCGGCCTCGCGGTCCGCCGAAGAGGCACAACACCCTCGACGATGACGAGGTGAAGGAGTTGTTCCTCGCGGCGCTGGATCCTGGATTCTACGCGCCGGTGGTGTTGAGGCTCTTCACGCACCAGCAGCGGGCGGCCGTGGACCTCCTCACCATTCAGCAATGGGTCCTCGAGTGCTACGCCCGACACGTCGCAGCCGGTACGCACACTGCCTCGTTCACCTTGTCCGCGGCAGCCGTGGCCACTAACGGCGACACCTCGCAGCTGTCCGACCTCACGGCCATCATCCTCGACGTGAAACGGCAGCTGAAGGTCCTCACGGACAAGGTCAACGGGCGGGGTTTTACCCCGCGGGCGGACACGAGAACAAGATCGGCAACGGGGAAGGCGGCTCCGGTGTTCGTTTTGCAGCAGGTGACCTTCCGGCGGGGGGGAACTGGCCGCAGTCGCAGGTGAGGAAGCGCGTTGCTTTCCACAAAGGGAGCGGTGACTTCATCCCGTTCTGCCAGAACTCGACGTGCAAGAAGGGCGAGTCGCGGCACTGGCACCGTGACTGCCCCAACGGCGGCAAGCATGGAGCTGGGGGAAGCTTCCACAGCTTCTCCCTCGGTGACATCGAGAACGACTTGCTGGCGGAAACACACTATTCGATGAAAATGACATTATCATATGTCATTTTTGGATTTATATATATATATTTCATAAACATCAGGGTTTAGTGATATTTATGCGCGAAATAGGGATACATAAAGGCAACACGGTAGAAAAGTGCAGTATGCGTACAATGAAAACACCGAAATATGCATACATGTATCATTCTTTATTCAAATGTTTACAGTACGAGTAGAGTACTTTTCACCCTATACCGTCGAGGCATGACTGATACTATCAGTCAGGGCGGTCGACAAATCCTACTATTTTATTCATCATTCTCATCTTCCTCATCTTCATCTAAGTCTTCTTCCTCAGATTCGGCAGTGGCTGCTTCCTTCCCCTTCGCCGTCGGTTCGTTCTTCGATTTGGGCTTCAACTCGGCATACTGATCGGGCTCGGCGTCGAAATTGATCAGCCGTTGCTGCGCAGAGCTGACCATGAACTGGTCGTGGTCGAAGCCGATCGCGTTCATACCACACCTCATGGCGGCCATGGACGTCGAGCCGACGCCGCAGCAAGCGTCGAGAATCCAGTTGAGTGGATGGCCGTTCTCATCCTTCTTGCCCGGATTGTCACCGAGCATGTGGCACTGGATCAGCTCCTGTCGCGATTATGAACAGCGCCGTGTCGTGGCGGGTGTCAGGGTGGCCAGGCTGTTGAGGTTCCAGGTGTGAGGGTTGGTGGAGTTAGGGCGCGCGGGGGGGGTGTGGGGGTGGCGGCTGGGAGGTTCAGGTGTGAGGGTTGGTGGAGTTAGGGCGCGCGGGCTGTTACGGGGGAAAATTTTTGTATATATGAATGGTGCCGGGGGCGATGACGAGCATCAGCTCACCCGTGCCCCATTGGTGGTGCTGCTGTGCCCCACCGCTGCCCATGCTGGTGTCCACGGTGGCCGTGCTGGAGTGCACCTTGAGGCCCAGGGTCTCCTGGTGCACCTTGTTCATCACGAACAACATTGAGCCGGTGTCCACGATCATGACGGACAAGGTTAAATACTGCCCCGTGCGCTGGCTCATGACGAGGATGGATTTTTTTGGGTCGTCGTTGCAGAGGGTGTAACACACAGCCGTGCGTGTGAACCACTTGTTCATGTCCGGGCTCATCTCCTCGAACGCCTTGGTGGTAAGGCGCTGCAGCTCCGCCGGGGGTACTTGCTGGTGGTTGGCGGTGGTGGTGGACAGGGCCGCGGAGAGGCTCTGAGGGGGGTTGTCGTGGTCCTCCTCAATCCAATCGTTGGTCTTCATGAGCACCATCGCGGCAGCGGTGGGGGTTTGATCGGGGATGTGTTCCTCTCGGCCTCGTACGACGGCGGGAGCTGCGGGTGTGGGGGGCGGCGGGCTGCCCATGCGGCGGAATGACGCAGGGATGTGGCGGTGGTTAACCATGCTGCGGGCCATGTAGGAGTGGTGGTGGATGGGGTGCAGTGCCTCCTGGTAGGGTGCCGTGGGAGAATCTGATGCGCCATCGTTGGTTGTGCTCTCGTCGTAGCCTTCGGTGTCGTAGTCGAGGGGAATTTCGTCGTCGTCGCTGTCATCCCCCGACTCCATGCCCGGGCAGTCGTCGTCCTCATCATCGTCATGGTCGTCGTCGCTGCTCACGAGGTCGATGACGCCGCTGGGTGGTAGCCAGTTTTCGGGGCGCTCGCGGTGTGACATGCAGCATGTTGGGAGTCCGTGCTGGTCGTGGGCCAAGTCGTAGTGGCATACTTGGGTGTTGCCAATTCTCATTGGCTTGCCGTCGGGTCCCATGGGATACTCCGGCCACTCGAAGTGAATGACTGCGTATGCGATATCAAAGGTGTTCACGGGGGCGTCGCCGGAGGGAACATGGCGGCGTAGGGCGTTAGACAGGGCAGCCTTCTCACCCGCCACGCGCCGTTCTTGCGTCAAGGTCGGTGGCGACATAGCGTCGGCAATGTCGTTATCGAGGGGAGGCGAGGGTAGCGGGCTCTCTGGAGCCTGGGTGACCAGATGCCGCGTGATGACGGGGCTGTCGGGTGATGGAGAGGGGCTCTTGGGACTGCTGGGATAATCCTCGGGGTAGCGGTCGGGGTAGTGTTCGGGGATGTCGTCAGGGGCTGGGCTGTCGGGAGAATATGGGGGGCTGGTGGGTGACAACGAAGGGCTGGTGGGGGAATATGGAGGGCTGTCCGGGCCTGGCCTCCTGGGTGAGTGAGGGGGGCTGTCGGGCGCAGGGCTGGCAGGGGAATACCAGTAGTGGGTTGGAGTGGGGCTGACGGGGTCTTCGTGATGATCGGGCGCCTGCGGTGCTCCCTCGTCGTGGGGAGCGGGGGTCGCGTTGGCGGCGGGGTCGGGTGTGCCCCTCAGAAAGGGGTTGCCGTGCTTCATGAGGGCAGCGTACGAGTGGAAGTGCACGATGGTGTCCGCTGGTGCTGCGTCGTTGGGCGGGGTATCGCTGGGGCTGTGCTGCCCAGCGTGGTGGGTGTGCCGTGCGTGAACGTGCAGCCCCGGGGGCAGTCGCGCGGGGGGTGGCACGCTGTGGTAGTCGTAGGACTGGGCGTGCCATGTGGGGGCGTCGCCAGTGGGGGCAGCGTGGTTGGTGGAGCGGGGGTTGCTCTCCTTGCCGCCGTACTGCCGGTCGAACTCCGTCTTGGTCAGCGGGTTTTGGCCCTTGGCGACGCGATCATAGTTCACGATCAGCTGGTTCGTCAGGTGTCGTAAAGCGCTGGGCATCTTACCCTGATTGACCCAGGCGTCATATAGGGTAGTTTTGCCGCTTATGTGGCAGGGCAGCGTAGGGTGATGGAAAAGGTGCAGGGGTTGGTGGCAGAAGGTGCAGTCGTTGTCGTTGGGCCCACCGAGGTTCTCGCTGCACACACCGGTCACCGTGCGGGTCGTGGCTGCTGCGGGCTCCGTGCTGAAGGAGGATGCTGATGCTGGGAGCGTGAGCTGCCCAAGGAGTTTCCGCCCAGCGGGGTTGAGGCCGGATGGGTCGAAGTTGCTGCCTGCGGGCCGCGGGGCTGGCAAGCGTGGGCGGGTGCTGTCGCTCCTGGTGGTGGAGGTGCGCGGTGGGATAAGCGGCGGCGTCGGCACTCCGAAGTTGTGCTTGTGCTGGCCGGTGATCAGCATGTTGGCCAAGGTGGACTTGGTGGGTCCCTCCGCGTATGCCCCCACGTACTGGATCAGGTTCTCCTGCTCGAGGTTGGCCTTCATGATCTTCGTTTCCAGACTCTTCAGCTTGGTGTGCACGTCTTGCGCCACGTCGGTCACCTCGGTGAGCGTGTGCTCGTTGGTCACGTTCATGGACTTGCTGAATCGTTCTCGGACGATGCCCGCGAGGTGCTCGGGCAGGGCTTGAAGCATAAACAGACCGGCCGTCTGCAGGCTGATTACCTTGGAAGTGGAATCGTGGGGCAAGTTGACCCGCTCCATGAGCCCCACTAGGCGGTCCCTGAGGGCGTTCGGGTCTTCGCCAGCCAACATCTTCAAGTTTTTGATCTCGTCCTGGGCGGCCTCGGCTGACAGATCGGCGCACTTCAGCCTCAGCAGGAAGAAGAGCACGCGCCATGCGGCGTCCCAGTCGATGTCCTGGCCGGTCAGCACCTGGAAGTGGTCTTCCCGGGGAAACGTGATGGGCTCGCACATGTATCCAGTCTGTGGCGGGTACGATTCGGTCTCCTCCATGATCAGCTGAGGCAGCGTCTTGCTTTCGCTGTTTGGGTTCAGCACGAACCGACTGATGACGCGGGTGGCGGCCTCCGTGCTGTTGAAGATAGCGGGCAAGGAGCCGAACAGTTTGCCCTTGAGTTTGTTGATCTCGGCGCGCGTGAGCTCATCGTCGCGGTTCGCGTTCTTTTCGAACACGAGGTTGCTGACGAAGGCACTGAGCTCATGGGCCAGCCCGGTGAAATCGCCGTCGGACATGTTGGCCTTGGTGACGACTGGTAGTGATTTTGGTTTGGAGGACATGTTGATGGTTTGACGCCTGTACACGCAGACCTCACCCCTTAAGCAGGGGGCGTGGGGAACGGCAGCCCCACTTGTTATGCGGTTGCAAGAGTTGGCTGCCGTCACTAATCAAGATCCTGAAATGTTCAGGAGTGGTATTCCACTGTCACGTGGAACTCTCGGCCACTGTCACGCGGCTGGCTGTTGGGACCACTGTCACGCGGTCGTCCTGAAATCTTCAGGAGTGGTGTTCCACTGTCACGTGGAATTCTCGGCCACTGTCACGCGGCTGGCTGTTGGGACCACTGTCACGCGGTCGTCCTGAAATCTTCAGGAGTGGTGTTCCACTGTCACGTGGAATTCTCGGCCACTGTCACGCGGCTGGCTGTTGGGACCACTGTCACGCGGTCGTCCTGAAATCTTCAGGAGTGGTGTTCCACTGTCACGTGGAATTCTCGGCCACTGTCACGCGGCTGGCTGTTGGGACCACTGTCACGCGGTCGTCCTGAAATCTTCAGGAGTGGTGTTCCACTGTCACGTGGAATTCTCGGCCACTGTCACGCGGCTGTCTGTTGGGACCACTGTCACGCGGTCGTCCTGAAATCTTCAGGAGTGGTGTTCCACTGTCACGTGGAATTCTCGGCCACTGTCACGCGGCTGGCTGTTGGGACCACTGTCACGCGGTCGTCCTGAAATCTTCAGGAGTGGTGTTCCACTGTCACGTGGAATTCTCGGCCACTGTCACGCGGCTGGCTGTTGGGACCACTGTCACGCGGTCGTCCTGAAATCTTCAGGAGTGGTGTTCCACTGTCACGTGGAATTCTCGGCCACTGTCACGCGGCTGGCTGTTGGGACCACTGTCACGCGGTCGTCCTGAAATCTTCAGGAGTGGTGTTCCACTGTCACGTGGAATTCTTGGCCACTGTCACGCGGCTGTCTGTTCTGTAAAGGGGGGGGGAAAGGCGGTGTGCGCATTTCGGGTGACACACGGGTTTCAGGCAACCGGCGCATTGCAGCAAATCGAGCGTTTCAGGCGATGCTCGTGTTTCAGGCGACAGGCGCATTGCAGCAAATCGAGCATTTCAAGCGTTGCGCACATTTCATGCGATGCGCACGTTTCAGGCGATGCGCGCATTTCAGGCGATGCGCACATTTCAGGCGATGCGCACATTTTATGCGGTGCGCGCATTTCGGGCGATGCGCACATTTCGGGCGATGCGCACATTTCAGGCGA
>LGRX02020043.1:0-11317 GCA_001247695.2 Cymbomonas tetramitiformis
CGCTCCCGGACGCTTCACTCTCCGTGGCCCTAAGGGGAGGGCGCGGGTGAGCACCTCGGTGTGCTCACCTCGTGGCGACACGCATGCAAAGGTGGGCCTCCTTGCACGCGCGTGGCGATGCGTCCCGTCGAGACGGGTGCACTCGCCCGGAGCTTGGGGCTCGCCGGCCTCATCCGCACCCCGAGTGTGGGTGCCACGCTCCGCGCTCGGCGGCGGGGCATGCGTGCGCGGTGTGCTGCTCCCAGGCACGCGCATCAACCTCTGCAAGGAGGCCCGATGCGCCTGGACGCGGTGCGCACGCTGCGCGCTACCCCCAGGCACCATGCGTCTGGTGTGCCTGGCGGGGCAGCGGCGCGTCACGCAGCCCGAGACAGCACAGCGAGAGCTGCTGCCTCATGGCGGTGCGCCTGGCACGCTCGCGGTGGCTACCATCTGCCACTCGCGGCGCGCTCTCTCACCCCCAAAAGAAAAGCGGTCCGCTCCCGGACGCTTCACTCTCGGTGGCCCTAAGGGGAGGGCGCGGGTGAGCACCTCAGTGTGCTCACCTCGTGGCGACACGCATGCAAAGGTGGGCCTCCTTGCACGCGCGTGGCGATGCGTCCCGTCGAGACGGGTGCTGCATCACTCGCCCGGAGCTTGGGGCTCGCCGGCCTCATCAGCATCCCGAGTGTGGGTGCCGCGCTCCGCGCTCGGCGGCGGGGCATGCGTGCGCGGTGTGCTGCTCCCAGGCACGCGCATCAACCTCTGCAAGGAGGCCCGATGCGCCTGGACGCGGTGCACACGCTGCGCGCTACCCCCAGGCACCATGCGTCTGGTGTGCATGGCGGGGCAGCGGCGCGTCACGCAGCCCGAGACAGCGCAGCGAGAGCTGCTGCCTCATGGCAGTGCGCCTGGCGCGCTCGCGGTGGCTGCCATCTGCCACTCGCGGCGCGCTCTCTCCCCCCCAAAAGAAAAGCGGTCCGCTCCCGGACGCTTCACTCTCGGTGACCCTAAGGGGAGGGCGCGGGTGAGCACCTCGGTGTGCTCACCTCGTGGCGACCCGCATGCAAGGGTGGGCCTCCTTGCAGGCGCGTGGCGATGCGTCCGTCGAGACGGGTGCACTCGCCCGGAGCTTGGGGCTCGCCGGCCTCATCAGCACCCCGAGTGTGGGTGCCGCGCTCCGCGCTCGGCGGCGGGGCATGCGTGCGCGGTGTGCTGCTCCCAGGCACGCGCATCAACCTCTGCAAGGAGGCCCGATGCGCCTGGACGCGGTGCACACGCTGCGCGCTACTCCCCGGCACCATGCGGCTGGTGTGCCTGGCGGGGCAGCGGCGCGTCACGCAGCCCGAGACAGCACAGCGAGAGCTGCTGCCTCATGGCGGTGCGCCTGGCGCGCTCGCGGTGGCTGCCATCTGCCACTCGCGGCGCGCTCTCTCCCCCCAAAAGAAAAGCGGTCCGCTCCCGGACGCTTCACTCTCGGTGGCCCTAAGGGGAGGGCGCGGGTGAGCACCTCGGTGTGCTCACGCACCTCGTGGCGACACGCATGCAAGGGTGGGCCTCCTTGCACGCGCGTGACGATGCGTCCCGTCGAGACGGGTGCATTCGCCCGGAGCTTGGGGCTCGCCGGCCTCATCAGCACCCCACGCTCCGCGTACGCCTACTGTTCCTACCCTAAGTCCTAAACTTTCAATACTTCCCTAGTACGCCTCGAGGGCCCCCTCGTAGAGGTGGACTCTCCAGATGGCGTTTGCTTCCCCAAGTGCGTAAGGATGTGAGCATGGAGCAACTGATAGTTGTCTGCTCGCACCCTTAGCTAGGCTCGTGAGCGCTATGCTCTCAGCCTTTGGCTCAGCAACGCCACTAGGGTCCCGTGCGACACCCACCGAGCTCCTCGTGCCACGGGCCCCTCGCCTCCTACGTGAGGCTATCCGCCTTCTATCGCGGGCCCCTCGTCTCCCGCGGCGACCTGCTCGCCTCCTCCGACGGCATGCTCGCCTAACTCGTGGGGGTCGCGCCTATCGCACTCCGAGCATCGCTCCTCCCTCTCGCATCCTGCGACGCGGCCTGGACGCCGAGAGCCTGCGAGCCTGTCGAGTCCAATGCCTCGGCCGATGGCCCGACCACGCCTCGCCTATCATGGGTCCCTCGCTTCCCGCGGCGACCTGCTCGCCTCCCCCGACGGCATGCTCGCCTCGTGGGGGTCGCGCCTATCGCACTCTGAGCATCGCTCCTCCCTCTCGCATCCTGCGACACGGCCTGGACGCCGAGAGCCTGCGAGCCTGTCGAGTCCAATGCCTCGGCCGATGGCCCGACCACGCCTCGCCTATCATGGGTCCAGGGAAGATATCTTCCGTTGAGTTGGTACGGCCCCAAATCAAAAATTCTTTCGGCCCGCCTTCGGCCCGCCCGGTCCGAACTACAAAATGCCCGCCGCAGGCGCGAAAATTTTAATCTTAAGTATGGGAAAATGCAAAAATCACAAAATTTTCATCAAAATTTTAGAAGTTTGCGCCAAATTGATTCGGCCCCAAAGCAATTTCTCTTTCGGCCCCTCTTCGGCCCGGGCCTCATTTTGGCGACTCAGTTCGGCCCGGGGCCGGCCAATCGGGGTAAGATATCTTCCCTGCATGGGTCCCTCGCCTCCCGCGGCGACCTGTTCGCCTTCCTCTACGGTTCGCTCGCCTCGTGGGGGTTGCGCCTATCGCACTCCGAGCATCGCTCCTCCCTCTCGCATCCTGCGACGCGGCCTGGACGCCGAGAGCCTGCGAGCCTGTCGAGTCCAACGCCTCGGCTGATGGCCCGACCACGCCTCGCCTATCATGGGTCCCTCGCCTCCCGCGGCGACCTGCTCGCCTTCCTCTACGGTTCGCTCGCCTCGTGGGTGTTGCGCTTGCCGCAACCCGGGTATCATGCCACCTGCTCGCATCCGGCGAAGCGGCGTCAACGCCGAGAGCCTGCGAGCCTGTCGAGTCCAACGCCTCGGCTGATGGCTCGACCACGCCTCGCCTACCACGGGCTCCTCGCCTCCCGCGGCGACCTGCTCGCCTCCCTCTACGGCTCGCTCGCCTCGTGGGTGCTGCGCCTGCCGCATCAGGGACACCGCACCACTTCCCCGCATCGGGCGACGCGGCCACAACGTCGAGAGCCTGCGAGCCTAACAGGTCCGTGTGGCTAGGGGGCAGCCGTGCGCCCTCTCGGAGAAACGCCTCCGCCTCGCCGCCAGGTAGCGGCAATGACACCTCCTCGGGCAGCACCTCGGCAGAGCCACTAGAGGACATCCGTGCACACTCCATGGGTTGCACCTCGACTGTGCGCTCCGGTAATGACTGCGTGCGCCCCTCAGACACGCGGTGATTCGACTCTGCTGGCAGGTGGCCGCTGCGCGCACTCGTCGGGCCGCACCGCCAGTGTGCTGCCAGGGGCCAGCTGTGCGCACTCTCGGAGCGACACCTCCGCCTCCTCGTCGGGTGGCGGCAGTGTGTGCTCCTGGGGCAACACTCCTGCTCTACTACCGTCAGGTGGCCACTGTGTGCGCTCCCCGGGCAGCACCTCCACCGACGACTGCGGATATGGGCCTAGTGGTGGCGCCGTGTAGCGGCCTCCAAGGCTCCGCATCAACGGACAGCTGGGTGCGTGTCACGCCAGCGCGCGCGTCTGTGTCGTGGCTTTGGTCGCGCGCCTCGCTCGGGGCACCGCCAGCGCTCTGGCAGTGGTCTAGCGCCTCGCTCGGGTCACCGCCAGCGCTCTGACCGTGGCCGTGCACCTCACAGGGGGTTGCGCCGGTGCCATGGCCGTGCTCGCGGGGCTCGCTAGGGGCACTGCTAGCGCTATGGCTATGGGTGCGCCTCGCGCCGGGGCATATGTACGTAGCGCATGCCCGCGCCATGCTTGCTACTGCGCGCCCCGCTAGGGACGGCACTTGCACCGTAGCCGTGCGCTTCGCTCTGGGCAGCGCTTGCGCTGTGGCCGTCGCCGCGCGCCTCGCTCGAGGCATCGCTCGTGCCGTGGCCGTGCGTCATGCTCAGAGCAGCGACGATGTGGTTGCGCGCCTCGCTAGGGGCAGCGCCAGCGCCGTGCCTGTGGCCGCGTGCCTCGCTCAGAGCGGCGCCGATGTGGCCGCGCGCCTCGCTAGGGGCAGCACCGATGTGGCTGCGCGCCTCGCTAGGGGCAGCGCCAGTGCCGCGACTGCCACCACGCGCCTCGCTAGTAAGGCAGCCTAATTACCGGTAATTTGGAAATGGGCCCCGGTAATACCGGGTAATTTACCGGTAATACTTTCGGCGGTATTACCAAAGTATTACCGCCTGCACGAAATGACCTAACTTTCGCCTCGGGGCGCGGAAACTGTTTTTGAAAATTTCTATGGATAGATAATGGCCATTAAAATTGTTTGGGTTTGTGCTATAGCACATGCTAAGCAATGTGAGTACATAATCAAGCGAAGCATTTCGCAGAGATGTGCAGACAGAAGTGAGCACACGTTTTCTCGGACTGCAAAGTTTGCTGGCATTCTGCCACGTCGTGAAACAAGCTCAATAAGAACTCGTGCTTGTCACCGAAGCCAGACTGGCCACGCAGGGGAGTGCTCAAAGCGTCGTAGATGTCTTTGGGCACTCTGTGCACGTTGCCATAGGAATCTTTCCAATCGACTAAATCGACGCCCCCAGGAGTGAGGGACATATCGTCCCCACAAGTATCCGCACCGGATGCCATCCCTGATCCGATCGAGAACTTTGTAATGAAAGTTTGGACTGTTCGAGGTCCAGGTCGCTCTCTAGCACACCCGAAAGCTTGGCGTGCTTTCGGGTGTGCCGCAAAGTTTCTAGTTGATCCATTGCGAAAAAGCTATCGCCGCCGATCTGGTCATCATCATTTCTGGTAAAATCGACGGTAATCTGAGCTCGACTCGGTAATTTACCATGGTAATACTGCATTACCATGGTAATTACCGGTAAGATCCTCAAGTATGGGAGGAACCCGATTATGGGGCTCGGTAATACTCGGTAATTTACCGGTAATTACCCTCCCGGTAATTACCAAAAAAAATTACCCGGCTGCCTTACTCGCTAGGGGCAGCGCTCGTGCCGCGACTGCCACCACTCGCCTCGCCAGGGGCAGCGCTGATGCTAGGGCAGTGGCCGCGCACCTCGCTAGGGGCAATGTCGATGTGGTTGCGCGCCTCGCTAGGGGCAGCGCCAGCGCCGTGCCTGTGGCCGCGTGCCTCGCTCAGAGCGGCGCCGATGTGGCCGCGCGCCTCGCTAGGGGCAGTGCCAATGCTGTGGCTGTGGCCGCGTGCATCGCTCAGAGCGGCGCCGATGTGACCGCACGCCTCGCTAGGGGCAGCGCCAGTGCGGCCGCGCGCCTTGCTAGGGGCAGCGCCGATGTGGCCGCGCGCCTCGCTAGGGGCAGCGCCAGTGCCGCGACTGCCACCACGCGCCTCGCTAGGGGCAGCGCCAGTGCCGCGACTGCCACCACGCGCCTCGCTAGGGGCAGCGCCCGTGCCGCGACTGCCACCACGCGCCTCGCTAGGGGCAGCGCCAGTGCCGCGACTGCCACCACGCGCCTCGCCAGGGGCAGCGCTAGTGCCGCGACTGCCATCACGCGCCTCGCCAGGGGCAGCGCCGATGTGGCCGCGCGCCTCGCTAGGGGCAGCGCCAGTGCCGCGACTGCCACCACGCGCCTCGCTAGGGGCAGCGCCAGTGCCGTGACTGCCACCACGCGCCTCGCTAGGGGCAGCGCCAGTGCCGCGACTGCCACCACGCGCCTCGCCAGGGGCAGCGCTAGTGCCGCGACTGCCACCACGCGCCTCGCCAGGGGCAGCGCTGGTCCTAGACTAGGGCAGTGGCCGCGCACCTCGCTAGGGGCAACGCCGATGTGGCCGCACGCCTCGCTTAGGGCAGCGCTCGCGCAGTGGCTGTGGCCGTGCGCCTCGCCAGGGGCAGCGCCAGCGCTGTGGCCATGGCCGCGAGCCTCGCTCGAGGCAGCGCTCGTGCTGTGGCTGTGGTCACGCGCTCCCCTAAAGGTAGCACCGGTGACGTGGCCGTACGTCGAGTGCGCTCTGCGCTCGTCCGATCTGAGGTACCTCCCCCCCCCTTCGGACAGGCGCAAGACCGCACGGCGCACAATCCCACGGGACGCCACCCGCAAAAAGCTAAGCCTAGCAACGAAAAACGCCGCCCGCCGCCACGCCCGCAAACCCGCCGCCCGATCCCGCATCTCCTGACCCCTAAGCCAAACCACGCAACGATCGCGCCCGACACGGACATCCCGCAACACCTGAAGCCGCAGAACGAACCACGCCGCCCGATCCCAAGCCCGCCGTCGAGCCATATGCGCCGCGCGGCACGTAGCCACTTGAGCCAGGCGCTCACCACCGCCGTGCGCCATAGCCGACTTTAACTCCTAACGCCCCGGCCAAGATCTCGCGCCATCCTAACGCCCCGGCCAAGATCTCGCGCCATCCCAAATCAATCAGTGCTAGGGGAGTGTGCGGTTCGACCGCAAACTCCCGCCGTACACGAGGAGGTTGTTAATCCCTCGAGCACATGACGAAGCTATACTAATCGTGTGTGGAGGCACTAATATATGCAATTGCAAAGTAGTAGCACCCGCTGACTCAGGAATTTACCACTCGTGCACGAGCACGAGTGGCCAAACCGGCCGAAGCGCGGCAATTTCCGAGCCTAGAGGGCACAACACCTAGGACACTCGCGATCTAGAAACACGAGGACATTTTAGCAAAGGCCGCACAATTTGTAAAAAATTGCGCAGCGCTCCCGCCGCGAAGGGTCGGTTTTGCCAAAAAATCCACGCGATTCCTAAATTCCCGAAGCCTGAGGCCTAAATCCTAGAACCAAACCGCTCGCGCCACATATGCGTTATGCATGCGCAAACAAGGGTCGCCACGTGAGTGATCTCACGCAATTTACCGTGCGAAACGAAATTCACGACGGCCTTGGCTGCAGGGGCACCTGAAACCACCAAACACACACCCACCGACGCGAACACCACCCCAAGCGACAAGATCTAGATTTCGAGAAACCATCAAGGGGGCAAGGCAATTCGCGAAGGCAAGCGCGCACCTCAAAAGATTGTCGCTGGGCTAGATTCCTCCACGCCAACGTGGTCCCAAGGGTACCTGGAACCCTCAAACCCACACACCGCCGCGCAACGCAAACGAAAGCACAGACATTCTCGATTTCGTAGTGTCGTACTACGCTAGCTAATCGCGCAAGGCAAGGTGGGTGTGATCAGAATCCGCGCAAAAAAACAGGGAAGCAACGTGAAAACACGAACTAATTACCATTTTGTAGGAGTCTCCACTCTTGCTTTCTCTCTTCTTTACGGTTTCGGACTTATTATATCTATACTTATTAAACGACCGCACGAGGTATGATTACGTTTGGCCAACTCTAAGACTTCGGTTTCGTAAATCTTACAAGTTATGCTTTTGCTTTCAAGTGCATGCTTTCAATACACAATATACAGCAGTTACGGCTCTTTACTTTTATGTTACAATTCGCAGTTCAGTTCTCATCCTCGAAACTGGTTACACTTAGAGTTCTTATACATTCAGGAACTCTTTCCATAACTCAACTGTACTGAGTACTCCGTACAACAGGCTAGGCACCTCACATCAACATCATTATGATCGGACCTACTGTACTCCGTACTGAGTACTCTTGCGTTTTGTACTTAGTCGTTTTTCTTGCTCTTGTGCTTGCCTCCTAGCACAAATTATCAGTTTGGTCATAAATGTTTGACATATATGCACACATATAACATCCACGACTTGATCACGATAATAATTGGCATACATAGGCATATATTAACAGTGTATCATGGAAGTATTGCAAGATTAAAAAGTAAGGACCTATCTCAAAATCACCATATAGTTCTGTCGATCGACTTGGTGACTGTCTGTCCGCGCCTAACCGACCATAGGTTTGTACCCTATGGAACCGGGGGTTGATCAAGCAATACAACCATGTTACACTGTAGATATGCACATCTTACATACATACCAGATGTTGCATCAATATATCACATAGCATACCTGCTGTGCAAGTGTAGGCTATAAATGAACCCACTTGGTATAAGGTGCCGATCATGATCATGAAGACAGTAATTAGCTCAGTATTTCCTGACGCAGGATTTGGGATGGAATACTGTTCTACTGTTGATCAATGAAAGGAATACTCACCGGAGCCATGTGTGAAATATATCAATCAACTCGTCATTCGTCATGATGAGATATGCAGGATTACAACCTACTAACCAAATTGATATATATCATACTAGCTACATGCTGTCCAGTGGTATACAGATCATCTTATATGATAAATCAATTTGCTTAAATGCACCAAACGCAATTGGGGAGTTTGGGAGTTTTGGGAGTGGGGGAGTTTTACAATGGGAGGCCCTGAAAAAATTGAAAATTTTACCGAATCTAGGGTTTAAGATTTTCCCGAGTTGAATGTAATTTTATTCAATTTTCCGGTTGTTTTAGGGTTTAAGAAATATTCCTAAATTTTACCAAAAAAATCATCTTTTTCAGCCTGAATTAAGGAAGATTTTTGGGGATTTTTGTGTTACGAAAACATAAATTTCCAATTGAACTTGTACAAAATTTGCCGCATATTTGAGCTTCAAAAGAATTTCCGAGAATCGATAGCAAAATGATACCTTTTACGCCTGATTTCATGAAATGTATTTTTTGGGGTTCATCCATGAACCCCAACGATTTTTTTATGTTTTTTTTATGAATTTCATGCCTTTTGGGAGTTTCGAAAATTTTCGGAATTTTGGTTTAAAAAAACTTAATTTTTTAAGAAGCGGCTTTGAAGGCGAGAGTGCAAAATTCGGGGGGGGCAGATTCAACTGTGATTTTTTTAATTTTGAATATAATCGTGAGAAGAAGAAAAGTTGAAGCTCTTAAGAAACCGCTTTGAAGGCGATAATGCAAAATTCGGGGGGAGGGGGGGATATGCAATTGTGAATTTTTTATTTTGAATATAATCGTGAGAAGAAGAAAAGCTGAACCTCTTAAGAAGCCGCTTTGAAGGTGAGAGTGCGGACTTAGCAGACTTAGAAGCTTCGGGAAGCGCTTCAAAGATCCTCTCAAAGCTCTTTGTTAAGGTTTCGCAGAGTTTGCTTTAAATGCAATTGAGAGTTGCAAAGATTTTTGAAGCAAAGATCTTTGAAGCAAAGATCTTTGAAGCAAAGATCTTTGCGCAAAGACTTTTCAAACATCTTTAACAAGCAGATTTTAAAGCTTGCGCAAAGAGGTTTGTAACGCTCTTTAGACTTTGCGGTGTCGCAAAGTTTGCTTAAGCAATCCAGAGTTGGTGGTTCATGTTTGCGAAACGATCTTTGAAGCAAAGATCTTTGCGCAAAGACTTTCTCAAACATCTTTAGCAAGCAGAATATTTAAAAGCTTGCGCAAAGATAACTGTAAAGCTCTTTAGACTTTGCGGTGTCGCAAAGTTTAATACTTTAAAAGCAAATAAGAGTTGGTGGATGCTTGAAGCGCAAAGATCTTTAAAGCAAAGATCTTTGCGTAAAGACATTCTCAAACATCTTCACCAAGCAGATTTAAAAGCTTGCGCAAAGATATTATTAAAGATAAAGCTCTTTTTGACTTTGCGGTGTCGTATAGTTTGCTTAAGCAATTGAGAGTTGGTGGACGCAACTTGCGCAAAGACATTCTTAAACATATTTAACAAGCAGAACTAAAAGCTTGTGGAAAGATGTTGGTATTAAAGCTCATTAGACTTTGTCGCAAAGTTTGCTTAGGCAATTGAGAGTTGGTGGAAGCTTGCGAAAAGATCTTTGAAGCAAAGATCTTTGCGCAAAGACTTTCTCAAACATCTTTAGCAAGCAGAATATTTAAAAGCTTGCGCAAAGGTGTCTGTGAAGAGTTTCTTTAGACTTTGCGGTGTCGCAAAGTTCAATACTTTAAAAGCAAATAAAAGTAAGTGGATCCAAGCTTGCGCAAAGATCTTTGCGTAAAGACATTCTCAAACATCTTCACTAAGCAGATTTAGAAGCTTGCGCAAAGATAATTGTAAAGCTCTTTTTGACTTTGCGGTGTCGTATAGTTTGCTTAAGCAATTGAGAGTTGGTGGATGCTTGCGCAAAGACATTCTTAAACATATTTAACACTGAGATCTTTAACCTTTTAAACCTCTTGCAGTTTTCCTCAGGACACTTCTTCAAGAACTGTCCTGAAACAGATGTAAAAAGAGATGAGTTTAGAAAAGAGTTGAAAAAATGAAGCCGAAAAACGAAGTTTTTGTCCGGTTTGCAGAAAAGAGTTCATCGATGAACTCTTTCTTTATTTTGCTGCTAATACTCTAGTTTTTAAAGCCAATTTTGTGAAAATTGAGTTCATCGTTGAGCCCTTTCCTGAGTTTCATAGTATTTTTCTAACACATTTGCTCCATGAAGTTGCTTGAAAGGAGTTGTTTCTTAGATTATAAAGCTGTTTTTCAGCCTGTGTTGTGAAAATAGTTCATCCATGAACTCTTTTCCTGTATTTTCATGTAATATTGCGAAAAAAAACTTGACCTTTAAGAAAGAGTTCATCGATGAACTCTTTTCGTATTTTTGTATTTAAAAAGTAGAAAAAACGTATTCTTTTTTAAAAAGAGTTCATCGATGAACTCTTTTTTAATTTTCAAAAAAAATATTCTTCGATGAACTTTCTTAAGTGTGAGACTGTGAGAAATCCGTTGTTGAAAGCTTTTTTTAATCTTAAACTAAATCTGTTAACTTTTGATAATTTTTTGTTTTCTTTCTCGTTGAGTTTTGTTCATCTGGTTTTATTTGCAAAGAGTTTTGCTTGTCACACTGCAGGTCTGAAGCTCCTTTCTTGACTCCTGTTCACTAGACGGATCAGTTTTGGCTGAGCGAATCTTGCTAGTAGATGAGGAAAGCTCCGGTAAACTTTAACCTTTTGAGCCTCTTGCAGTTCTCAGTGGAATTTGAGCAGAAACTTACACGTTAAAAGCAGACATATTTTCCATTTTTCAATCTTGCCTTTACCACACTTTTTCTAGCGCCGCAGTGAACAGGCACTCTCAACTTCGAAGCGGCTTCTCCGGAGCTTCAACAGTTCTTCTTTTCACGATTATATATATACATACAACCTTATATATATATATTTTTTTTAAATCCCTTTCCTCTCCCCCTTTTTCCCAGCTCCCCGCGGGCCTTCGTCCCGCAATTTTCCTCCCTTCCCCCTTTCTCCCGGCTCCCCGCGGGCCTTCGGCCCACCGAATCTTCCCCCTCCCTCACCCTTTATCCCAGCTCCCCAAGGGCCTTCGGCCCGCAATTT